>JACEGR010004770.1:0-82537 GCA_014170235.1 Listronotus bonariensis | reverse complement strand
TTTAAGGGGGGCGGTAAGGTATTTAATTTACAACTCACGTTTTCAAAGTCGGTGCCCCTGATAACTCCAAAACTACTGCACCGATCCTTTTGAAATTTTAAACACTATTTCTGTACATAATTTACGAGGTAACGCTGTAGAGTTTTTTTAAGCGCATTCGTTTAAGGGGGGTAAGGTATTCAATTCACAACTCACGTTTTCAAAGTCGGTGCCCCTGATAAGTCCAAAACTACTGCACCGATCCTTTTGAAATTTTAAACACTATTTCTGTACATCATTTACGAGGTAACGCTGTCGAGTTTTTTATAATTTTGATTTTGCAATAACAAATTAGCCGATTTTTTCCCACAAAATTGTGTTTTTCACTTCAAAGTGTTCGAATATATGAAAAAATTTGGAAAAAAAAACTCGACAGCGTTACCTGGGGAAAACTATTATCTAACGAATGAACTTTGATTTTTTGATTTCGGATGATCCAGCACCAAGTTATGAGGGGCACCGCAATTCAACTTTTTTCGAGACACGTCCGAACAATTGCTGCCATTGCCGTATTTTTTAATATTTTTTGTAAAAATTTGATGAAACATTATTTGAATGTCATACTTTAATGTACCATTGGTTGAGTAAATAAATTTTAACTGTGTCAAAAAAATCACGAAAACATGGCTTTTTTGTACGATTTGACCTTAGCCCCCCTTAAAGCATTCAAAGAGAGTTTTGTTATTTTGCCGTGTGATAATAATTTTTAATGACAATTATTAAGTTTATCTACTTTTTCGAGCAAAGCTATATTATTAACTTGTCACCCACAAAGTCGATAATTGTACAGGATGTTGGGCTTATTTACGATTGTCGTATATTTTTCTCTCGTAAAGACTTCGCCGTTAAGATGACGACGACCAGTACCGGTGTAAATACCATTTACGGTTTAATTGATCTTGATGGTTATAAAAAGATAAATATGATACAGGGCTTACCAAACTCGATGGGCGATGATTATAGATTAGTTTCTATTTTTAAGTTATCACAGTATACAAGAAAACAATGAGATTTATTTTTTCACTAATGTAATTTAAAAAATGGTACCGCTTTGACTACACCAGCCCTATACCTATTGAGTTTTTAATTTATACATATTTTCAAATATAGGCTCTTTGTTTTTGTTTTATACATATTTAATAATAAATTAGTAATAGATTATTATTATTACCCAATCCAGAGATAATGGTTTAGTTAGATTTTTATATTCTAGATACATTGCTATTGCTTTATTTTTAATCGATCTTAAGCTAAATACTACAAATCCAATTTAATGTACAGGGTGGGCCAAATTCGATGCTTTTAATAGAAAACTCCTTTTTTCTATGTTTTACAAAATAAGTGACACTTATGTGCCCGGCTCAAATTTCAAGCCCAATTTACTAACGAGAACCACAGTTCGCTATCTTGCGGTCTACTCGCTACAGCAATATTTTTATATTTTAAGAGATTTTTTAAATATGTAATACATTTCTCTTTAAAAGGAATAATTAGCTACCTAAGTCATAAAAGCCAAAAGAAAATACAACTTCATAAGGGCACATTGCCCGACATTTTTTTATCGAAACCAAATTTTATTATTAAAAAGTTGTAAAATACGATACAGTGTGTCCTAGGATAAGGTGCTATATAAGGGCAAATGGTCGCATAGTCTAAAAGTAAGAAATACAAAATTTTACCGCGATTGGAATTATACAGGGCGAGTTAAAAGTAAAAATATAAAAAATTCCAAAGAATAAAGTACTTTAATTTTTTTAAATATAACAAAATTGTAAGTGTAAATGTTGTAAGAGACTTGAATTTTGTGTCAAAATTTAAAGGTAAAGCTTTAAAGTAAAAAAAGGTTTTTGTCAGTATTTTATAACACGCATTACAACTTAATTACTGGACAAACAGGAGCGAAATTTAAAAGAACATTAAAATATATTTTAAGATATTTGTAAAATTTTCTTAGTCGTGTCAAGCATTTAAGTGTTATTGCAAAACATGTAAAAAACTACAAAATTATATTTTTTCTTAAATGTTCTTACTTTAAATCTTCTAGGAATTTTTCATATTATTTTTACCTACCACTCACCCTGTATAGTACCAATCGCAGTAAAATTTTATATTTCTTAATTTTAGACTATGCGACGAGTTTTTCAAAAATTAGGAATTAAAATTTTAAAAATGTTTGTCCATTTGTCCTCTTGTAACACCTGCCCTGGGAAATACAGCCTAGTCTTTTACAACTTTTTAATAATAAAATTTGGCTTTGACAAAAAAAAGCGGAACATTGGGCCCTTATGAAGTTTTATTGTTTTTCGCTGTTATGACCAAGGTGGCTTATTATTCCTTTTACCGAGAAATTCAAATAGCGCAAAATAGACAAAGGAACTAACCAGAATCAACTAGATTTTAAGAAAATCTTTTAGCTAAAATCTTTTAAATTATAAATTTTTATAAAACATTATTTTTATTTTAACACCAAATAATCAATTCAATGATGGTGACATTTAAAATGCGTTTATCTCAAAAGTAACCTAATGTAAGTTGTTTTTTGCAGACGATTTGGTCGTTTTTTTACCACCCTGTATCTAAAGGTTAAAACATTTAAGACACAGATTTTTTTACATTTTGTTTTTAATTAACCTAGAAATTCACGCTGTTCAAGATCAGCATCCTATTCTAAAACAGCCTGTGTAGCTTAGACCTGCCATACAGAGAGTTTTTTTTTTTAATCTAGATACATAATGATATATAAAGGGTGGCTTAAGTCAACTTCTACTATGTATATTTTTAGGTTAAGGATGTTGACAAATTGGAATTTTTATTTAAAACGTAAATTCAAAGTGGATCAAAAAATATTTTATTTCAAATATATAAAAGATTCAGCAGGTGGCTCCCCTAAAGTTTATTGGAAGCAGATACCTATTTTTTTACTTTACTTTTTTAGCCAATAGTTAGTCTATTAACTAAGCTTGGTAATTTCTTTTATATAACCGAACATCATGGTGTTTTTTCAATAATAAATGGGAAACAATTTTTAGTTAGTTTTAATTATTTTTGACCTGCTTTTAAGGGTCTTGTACAGGGTTGGCCAAATTCGACGCTTTTATAGGAAACTAATGTTTTAGTGGGTTTTACAAAAAACTGAGACCCATTTGCGAGGCTCAAATTTCAAGCCAAACTTACTAGTGAAAACCGCAATTTGCTATCGTGCGTCGTTTACTCACTACAGCGTTTCTTAGTTTCTTGCGTTTTTTTAATCCTTTATAACTTTTTATTTTTAAAATTATTTTGGTTTGAATATGCAGATTGCAGATAAAATTTTAGTTTTTTTCTAGGGTAACGCATTTTTGACTTATTTATTATTTTTGAAAATTGTAAATGGGACACCCTGTATCACACTTAATATTTCGTCTTAGCCGTTGCTAAAATTTTGCATATTTCGTCATTTATTACTGATTTTGGCTACATAGTAGGCCATAAAAAAAAGGTATTATGTTTTGCTTTAAACAATATTCTTATAACTTTTGTATTTTATTGACTGCAATGAAGGAAAACCATTTTTATAAATAATTTAATACCGCAAATAAGGGTAAAAATAAATTTATTTTAAAGTAATCTAAACTATTCCGTTAATATTAACCACTAAGAACATTTTTATCAGGTTTTATTAATAGGTACGTTAATATTAATTGTAACAAACAACAATTATTTTTAAATTAAAGATACCCATGAAAAACAAATGCAAGCTTTCTGCTAAAAGGTTTAAATTTAGCTTGTGTTTATTTTTCATGACATACTTTTACTTGCCTGTATTCAAAACAAATTATGGTTGTTTATTTTTCAAAAATTTAAACAAATTTTGGTCTATTTGTCCTTTTGTAACACCTATCCTGGGACACCCTGTATTTCCATCCTAGTTTCGTATTTTTAAATAGAGAGATATGGTTGGTGCTGTAACGTCATGCGGTATTAACTTAAGCGCTACTATGACAGTTAAGTTATGCGCGATTCGATTTTTACCGTCGCTGGTGGTATTAACGTTACCGCATGGAGTAATTTGCGGGCTGATAACGCCGTGTGCTATTTAAAATAGCGAATAGAATCTCCATGCGCACAATATTTTTCTTTGTTTATTTTTAAGGTTAAATTATTTATTTCGACAATTTCTACAAATATTTGGGTAATAAAGCCACAGAGTAAAGATAAACTACTAATCTTTGATAAAGCCTTGCTTTTTTATTTTGGGATAAATGTTGCAGGTGAAAAAGAAACAAAAAGGTTAAGATTCTCGGCCGACAATGACCTGGCTTGACTGAGAGAATGTCTTAGTCAAAATTCATCTGGAAAAGTGGAAAAATGTACAGTAAAATGTGTTTGAAATAACAGGAAAAACTTTAATATTCGCACATTCAAGAATCATTTGTTTTTGGTTTTGTAAATTCGCAGACAGGTGTAATTAACCGTTCGTAATACGGCGTCTTCCATATCTCTAAAAACAAATACTAAATACCGTATGCGGTATTTAAATAGCGCCTTACGTAAATAACGAACGTAGGCGGTAACCAAAGTACCCATATATCTCTATTATTACAAAAACATTGTGCAGTAAAATAGCGTATCCAAAAAATATTTAATATGTGTATTTTTAAAAGTCAAATTCAAAACGTAACTAATAACACCCCAATTAGGAAAAATATTGAAAACAATCATTTAATCCCCGTCCGAGGCAGCCTTTCATCGCCCGATAACATCTAAATTACATTTTAAAATCTGCCGGCCGGCCAGCTATAAATAATCCGGCTTTTAATTAGCGCATAAATTGCAATTTTTCACGGGAAGACAAATGTGGGACTTGATTTATGTACGGACGCGTCGATTAACAATAAAACTTATAAATTGCCCGTTTGGAATGGGCGTAACATCGTATATCCAAAAAAATAATTATACATATAGAAAACATTATTTTTTTATATAAATATACCTACATGGAGCAAAAATAATTAACCCCAAACTGTATTCCTTAGGTTTAATAATGTCCTGGTAAAGTTAGTGATAGGATGGGTGTTACAAGAGGATAAATGGACCAAAAATTTCGCATGGTCCAAAACTGATAAATACAAAATTTTACTACGATTGGTAATATACAGGGCTAGATATAATACAAAATATTAAAAATGGCCAAGAATAAAGTACCTTTATTTTTAAAATAGTACAAAATTAAATAAGTAAATGTTGTAGAGAATTAAATTTAATGTCAAAATTTATGGTTAAAGAATTAAAGATTTTTAAGAATTAAACTATTTCACTTTAAACCTTAAATAATTAGTGTTTTCTTAAATTGATATCTCATGATCATTCATATTCCTTCTCCCTAGCGCTTTTATTGTTTACAATCCTAAAACCAAAATACAAAATAATTCTAATTTAAATAATAAACCCATTTATATTACACAATATTGTTTTATTGTTATTAAAGCGCACCTTATCCTCTCTGTTTAGACATAATGCGACTTTCATACTAATTTATGTGACTGTTAGGTTATAAATCTCACTATCAACGCTAAAATACTAAAAATTATTTCCTATTTTGGGCTTAATTAATAAATATTGTTTACACGGAGTGTTTCATCTTTACAAAGGTACAGGTTTAAAAAGAATTGTCCACATAAGGAGTGTTTTGATAGTTTAACTTGATTATTTGCCAATATTGGAAGCAACAAAGTAACATAAAAACAAACAATTATTTAAATAAAAGTTAAAGAAAGCTTGTTAATTTAAATTAAAATTAAGAAAACGTCAAAAAAAAAAGGAGCACAAAAATATACTAGCTATCTATTAATTAAGACAACAAAGAGAAACTACTGGATCGCTATTCTAGGATTTAAACATGTTACAAACCTGTTTATCAGGGTAATATTTTAATAATTTGAAATATTGTAATAAGATTATGTATATTAGAGGATGTTACCTACACTACCCTAAACTTCTCTATTTATTGCCCCTTTTTTGGCTTTTTTGAATTTACCATTTGGGTAACTCTTCTCTGTTTTAATCACAACAAAAGAGTATAATTTGTAAGATTTTTCTAATTAACCATTGCACTAACGATTTAATGAATATTTATTTACTTTTTGGTTGCACTAAACAACTTAAAGCGCAAATATCTCAGAATCGGTTACTCGGAGCTCTTAAAAATACGTAATATGAAGGTTGGCTTTTTGGTTTAAATTTTTTGCAGAATCTAATTATTCACATTAAAATGAATATAAAAAATAAGATCTCACAAAAAATTTAAATAAAAAAATAAAAATTTAATATATTTGTCATTTTAAAAAGACACATATTATTTATCTTTTTGTGTGTGTATAGTTACTCATTTTTCTAGTTAACAGAAAAAAAAATGATTAAATTTATATTACAATATTGAAAAGTATTTTTTAGAAATATTTATGCAACACAAAATAGAAACTTTAAATAAGCCGACTTCAGCCACCCATAATTATCACAAGGACTTCAATCAGGAAAGCGGGCTGGTCACTTCAAATCCAATGGATGTTTCAAGATTGTGATTATTTTTTTGTAGGGATTTTAAAACCCCCAGTGTATGTCTAATCATATGAATGGGTATTTTGGTTTCCAATAGTGATGTAGCAATTTCTTTCGACTTTGCAAACTTTAAAGACTTGGCGACTTATTTTTATTTTTACTATTAAAGGTTATAATAAGTGTTTCTTATAGGTGGTTGACACCTATAACTTTTTAGCTTTTACGGTAGAAAAATCAAATTTTGTATATCGTTGTTTGAGATATGATTGTGTATTGGTTGATGTATTTTATTGTTTTTTATTACTTCCGGTTTAACCGGAAAAGACTGCTACTTTTAAATTTTAAATGGCACTACCGGTATATTTTATCTTCTTTGAAAAGAATATGACATTCTAAATACAATGACACCTCACATGTCATCTTTTGACACTTGCTGATGCTGTCAAATTTTTCTTTTCTTTTCGAATCTAGCATACCTAAACCTGCCTGTTAATGAATGAACAAGCAGGTTATGTCATAGACTTTAAAATTATTTTATGGCCAATTTCTGACAGATTTCCAATCTGTCAAATTTTTTACAAAGAGAAAGGCAGTAAATGGGTGCTTTTACGATAATTATGTAAGGTAATATGTAATAAACATAAATTTATTAAGTAAGAAATATTCTGCTTAGGATTTATAAGCGTAAAACTGCTTGTTTTCGAAAATATTTTTCTAATTGGCAAGCTCATGGTTTCGGTGAAATAACCCTAGGGTTATATAACCTACATGTTAGTATCATACCACTAAATATCGATTTATGACAACATCATGAATTTTTTTATCTGTTCTGTAGAAAAAGTTTTACTCAAAATACCGCCTAAGTGGTACCTACCAAATAATTCGGAATAAAATTCTGTTTGAGGATATGCTAACGAGCCACCCTCGTTCCATTTTAAAAAATGAAATATAACCATAAATATGATTTTGCAAACTTTTACTCCGCCCTGAGAAGTCGTAAAAACAAAAGACGATATATTTCATTTTTTGATTTAAAATTCACTGTTTTTGCCTAATTATGGCACTCAAGATTCAAAAAGAAAAAATTATAAATTTTTGACAGAGGCAGCAAGTGTCAAAAAATGACATGTAAAGTGTCATTGTATTTAGAATGTCATATTTCATCGTAATAAAATAAATTATACAAGTGGTGTCATTGAACATTTAAAAGTAGCAGTAATTTCCGGTTAAACCGGAAGTAATAGAAAACAAGTGAATAGATTAACCAATCCATAATTATGTCAATTACGTTTTTCTACCGTATAAAAGGTAAAATAGTTACAAGGAGACCATCTGTGAGAAACACCCGGTATTTTTATTTCTACTGTTAAAGGTTATACAGTGTGTTCCGGGATAGGTATTAAACCAAATGAACCAACCATTTTTTAAATTTCAAATGAAATTTTGGGAAAACTTGTTGCATCGTCCAAAACTAATAAATACAAACCCAAATAACTTTATTCTTAAAGATAGAACAGAATTGTATGAGTAAATGTTGTAGAGAATAAAATTTTATGACAAAATTTAAAGTTAAAGCATGAAAGTGAAAAAAATATAATTGTCAATTTTTACATACACATTACAACTTCAATAATGGGCAAGAGGAAGCAAATTTGATAATTTTAAATATTTTTAATATTCGCTGCCTAAGCCAGGCATTTTAAAAACTGTTATTGCATAATGTCCGTATAACGTAACGTAATTTAAAATTATTTATGCAACTCCCTAAACCAATTTTGTTTAGAGTTTGTATCGTAACCTAACATGTGTCAAACAGACGCCTAACAGTTTTTTTTTCAAAGGTTTTTTGTTATTTTACTGTGGTTCAACTCTTCTTTACTACGTGTATAATTTAACGATGAAGCCAATGTTTTTAACTTTAAGCTTTTAACCCACTTGTCAATAAATCAAACAATGAAATTTATGGTTATAAATATTCTTCTTCTCTAATTTTGACGTACAAAAGTCGAGATACGTTACCGATCGTTATATGGATACGTGTGCCATAGTGATAAGTTTAACGTAACAAATTGGAACTAACGTATCGTTCAGATGCGCAAGCGCATTATAATATGGATAGGAATACGTGATTTTTTTAAACAACTTTTTGTTTCTAATTAATCTTGAACAATATGTTTTACACAGGCGGTTTCTAAACAAATGCAAAAAATTTTAGAAGGTGATTTCCTGTTAAAAATAAAGGGTAGTTTTCTTTATAAACATGGGATCAAAAGTCAACCATTAGGGAGATATACTGGTACAAAAATTGCAAAAAAATAATGTTTTGAATGTTTATATTAAAAAGGAATGCGATAAAATAATTTAATTCTATAAAAATAATGCTAATGTAAAAGCGTAGTGTAGGGGAAGTGATGGAAATGTACTACCTTTATCGTTCTTGCTAACCAAATTTTAAGAAAGACTTACGTAATAATTTTAAAAAATATAAATTTAAACGGCCTGAATAATTTAAAAACCTTTTAACTCTCAAGTTTGTTTTATTAAACTTACCAATTGTAAATAAAAAATAAATTGTAAATCATAGCGTGCGTGGACATGGAAATTTATTTAATAAAAAAAAATAAAACTAGTTCATTTTTGCCCCTTTTTTTATAAAGCACTACATTTTATATTAAAAAAATTACCTCCTAAAATGTTTTGCATTTGTTGCCGTGTAATTTAAAATAATCCGAAATATATAGGTAAAAACTTGAGACAGTATATTTTTGGGATTATATTTTATTAAAAAGAATAATAAAAAGTTAGTTACGGTTGGTACTAAGTGGCGCAAAAAATATATTATTAAAATTGTTAATAATTGTGTTAACAAATAAACATCAGAACAAAAATCTCGAAAACAATAATAAAAATGGAACTAAAGCTATAAATTTTAAAATTTTAAACCTAATAATAGTTAACTTTTAAATTTTTATTCAATTTAATCTTGACAACGGTAGCAGACTTGCTATCGAAATGTCGATTTGTTAGTTTTTAGTTACTTATTTAAAACTGTTTTTGAATTTTTGGTGTTTTAATCTGACTTGGCGTGTACCCAAATAAAAAACATCTATTAAGAATTATTATTACAAAATTAAATTAGAATTTCCTTTAGAATAAAGATATTTGTGTAATATTTGTAGTAATAAATTTTCCAATTGAAGGTTTTTGTAAAAACAACCAATGTCAATAATATTAAAAGAAGAGTTTCGGACTCGTCTTTATTTTATTTATCAATACTACCTTTTGGGCAGTACTATCTCTGTCCAGTTGTAAACTACCTGTTTACATTTGAAAACGGACAGATATAGTACTGCCCGAAACGTTAGTAAATAAATAGAATAAAGACAATGAAAGTCCGAAACTCTTTTAATATTAATAATAAAAGCATTGTCTACGACATTCAAAGCAATGTCAAGATTTTTCCCAATTTCCAAAAAAAACGATGCTTAGAGAACATTTAAATATAAATTTAACATTGGCTGTTTTTGAAAACAAAACCCTTTGGTTATTGATAAAAAACATTCTACTTTATTTTTATATAAAATCAATAATAATAATAATAATAATAATTTATTGGTGTTTGCATACAAAGGTATTTACACAGGTCAATTTAAAAGAAGTAATAATAACAGTAGTAAAATATACAATAAAATAGTAGTAAAAAAAGATATACAATAAAAAAGTGGTAAAAAAAGAGGTAGTATAGGCATTTGTCGTATTAAAAAGAAAAACTCAAGTAACATTGTAGTAACAAAAAAACGCGTTAAAAATTATATAAAATAAATAATGTAAATTAAGATTAAATAAATTGACATACATTTTAGCGAAGACAAATAACAAGTTAACTAATATGCTACTTGAAAGAAGTAAATTCCGCTACTTTTTTAAAATAATATACAAAATTAATAAGGTTTTTCCGATTTAATTTAATAACAACAATTTAAACAAAATACAAAATTAATATGAACGATGACACTAATTCTAAACATTAACGCATTTGACTCATAAACTTACAAATTTAGATTAATTTAAACTTGGCTAAAAATAGGTGCGAAATTTCAGTCATATTTGGTAATTACACTCGTTAACTATGAGTTTTGTGTTATTATCGGACTTTACAATATGTCGTGTTATGAAACACATTTAATTAGAAAAATACATACACGTCAAATAATAAAAAGTCAAAAAGTAACGTGTTGTAATTTAACTATCTTAACATGAAAAAAAAATTAACTAACCAGAACTTTTGGCAATCTTTTCTAATTAGGCGATTGGTTTTCTGCGATTTATTTTATTTTAGACAAAATAACTTTGTCAGCAATTTTTTAGTTAAACAGAAACCAGGAAAAGTTAAAAAGTATTTTTATAAATAAAGACGTTCACCCAAATTAAAAGCTACATAGATCAATAAATAGAACGTTTCATTAACATATTTAGCCGGCATGCTTTGTATAATCTCTACTTGTTAGTCTTCTACACGCGGTAGAATTGTCTTCTTTCCACTCATTGCCTCTTTATTTTATTTATTTATTACCATGTTTGGGACACTACAAAACTTTAAGTAGTTCCATACAGCATTCACCATTTATAATTTATTTAATTGGGTTTACCACACTCTACAAAATTAACATATTATATGAAAAAAAATCATGCATTAACATCACAGATCGCGTACAAAAATCGCTTTACATTTGTCCTAAAAGTTGTCAACGTGGCGGAGAACAATTTAATACTGTAATAAATAATTAGGCATTCTGATCGGCAGTGTGTTGTGTCGAAAATTCGTTCCTTGGTATGGTATGTTAAACAATTCATAATTTCTAAGTTCTCTTATAAGCACATTTAAATTTAATAATAATAAAGGAAGTAGAAAGTTTATCGGATGGCTAACCAATTTAAAGACAAAAATAAATCGGACATTTGTCATTAGGTACAGTACGACCTTTTTATTTGGCTAAGCGTTGAGATTTTAATTCATTAATTTTACTTTAATCTCATTTTTTGTAACTTATCTTAATAAATTATTTTAATAAATAAAAAATTAGACCACTCTACAAAAAAAAAACATTTTCAGACCCAGATACAGAAAGAATATACAGGGCGTTACAGAATGTTGTTAAACAAAATTAACGGCGAATTCTACTATTGAAAATATGTAAGAAAGGTTCATATGAACATGGGTCCGATAATGTTTTGTTCTTAAGATACATGGTGTTCAATTTAAAAAAAAAACTATAAAATTTTAAAAAACTTATTTTAGTAAAAATTGTTGGACTAAATATATACCCTTATTTAAACAAATGTTTATTGTTGTTTTTATAACTGCAAATACAAAATTATATAACCTAATTGTTAGAAAAAAACTTCTCGCAATGCTTCTCTTATGCTCTAAAAACATGCAATTAAGTGGATTTTATTTTTTTCTCTTAAACTAAGCAAGATACAAAAAAATTAAAGGACATTAAAAGATGTCATTTAATCTGTTGAGTTGTTAAGTTAGTGATAAATTACCCCCTGCCCATCACTCCACCAAGAGTAATGTTACGTAACTAACATGGCCAAATTTTATCGAAATTAGATAAAGGATATTTATGGATATATATAAAAAAAAACAATATTTTCTGTTCTACATGAATGACCCATGTTTATACAACATGTTCTTTATATTTTCTGATGTGGAATCTTCTCTTCAATTTTTTTAACAATATTTTGTAGCACCTTGTATAGTAAGAAAAACATTATTTAAGAAGATAATGTAATTTGGTGCAAAAATGTTGCTTTTCTCCAAGAAAAATTGTTTTAAATTAAAAATATATTATCAAGTAAATCCACATTTTTCTTGCAAGAATTTTATTGTTCGTGTGTGGATGTATTAGTTTTTAATTAGTTTTTATTAGAAGTAATAAAAATATTTTGGTAAAATTAATTAACTACAACGTTGAGAAAAAGAGAGCAAATTACTTTAGAGAATAGGCGGCCAAAACTCTAGAAACGGCTCTGGATAATAGGCTGTAAAAACACCTGCACAGCCGGCACCACTTGTAATATTAAATAAAAAGTAAAATAAAAAGATATCGGGCACCTACACAACAATGTTAGAAGCTCGCACCAGACAGAAATAAGCAATTCTCTCCGCAAATTAGACGTCAAAACAATTTTCCTAGCATTCCTCTGCTTAATAAAAAGCGTGCAATCGTGTGCTCGCACCGTACGATCACAGCCTTGTGTTAATTACAGGAATATGCAGGGTCGGTCCTAAAAATCAGATAATATGTTTATAGCAAAGGTGTATAAAAACACAAAAACACGCTTTTATACCGGGTTAGGTCAAATATATTATGTTCTTGGCCCTATAAAAACATTTTTAAACAAAAGTTGCATAATCTTTCCCTAGCTATTGTAATGTGTAATACTTTTGAATCAACTTTTCCAAAGTATATTTTACCGCTGACCAATTACTGCAACTTATTCACCTATCATGACCAATTGATATCATGATGAGCAACTTTAGTATTGAGGTGCTAAATATCTGTATGTAGCAGTTAACTATTTTAAAATAACTTTCTTGATTCCATTTTAATACTAACCAATTATACTGTGACCTAATGACTAATTATAACAAATTCGTGAAAATCGTGACAAATTGTTACAGCATGAAACGATGTTTAAATGTTGATGTTGAGGTGAAAAATATATTTATGTATGTAGTAATTAGTGACCTTAAAATTTTAAACTTATAATATGTATTCCAGTATCTTCGACCAAATATTAAATACCTATGACCAATTCTCTAATTGTAACTGGCTTTTAGAATTTGTTTTTTGAATCTTAAATTTTAATTTTGGGCCGCTTACAAATTTTTTTTTGTCCTTGAATATCTTCATTTAAAACAAAACTCCTTTAATCTTGCTGACCTATTAATTAATCATTATGCCAATTGCATTTCTTTTGATTAGCTTTTCTGGCGAATGATTAATTTGTAGCGCTCAAAATTTTTATAATTATAATAATATTTTTAACACGCTGTAAAAAATCGTGTATCGATGACTTATTTTTTACAATTCTGGTGACCATTTATAACCATTTTTTAGCCATTTTGTGCCGCTTGGCAATGGGGTCACAAAAATTTTACGTATACCAAACATTTTTATAGATAATATATATATAGTATGTGTGTTGTGGTATAATTTTGTGTTTATGAATACACGGCGAAGTAATATATGGTTGTTAAAAAATTCCAATTTGTTAAATTAACGAATTGGGAAACACAAAAAACTACCTGGTAAGCTAGATAATCAGCACATGAATTTGGTTAGGATTTTGTATTTTAAGCAAGTTAAAGATGTAAATAATGTAAAAAAATAAAACCTAACACAAAAAATGTATAAAAATTTAGTAAAGGATCAATAAAGAATATTAAACATTTTATTAAAAGCACGCAGAATGATAGATAGTTTAGGTGACCAATAAAAAAAATTAAATAAGTTAATTATACACCCATATTTTGCTTAGGAAGTGATACTAACAGATTTAATATTTTTATTCTTTTGCCAGTCTTTAGAACTCTCCTTATATTTTATTTTTTTAAGCACATGCGAAGAACACTATAAATTTTGACAAATATAAGAATTTAGAATAAAACTTTAACATTGTTGGTGTGATATAGTATTAGATAACACAAAGGTATACATTCTACAAAAAATATCACATTTTAGGCTTATCTAATTTAACCCAGGCAAACTAAAAGATCCTAAAATGGCTGGCCTGAAATTTACTATTAATATTATTTATACATATTTAATGTAACTTAAACAAATTTTAAAATTATTGGATCTACAGAAAAAACAGGGTTAATTATTCCTAAAAGGAAATGTTGTAATTTTATCCTCCAAAATGGTATTTGAAATTACTTAGATTAATACTGTCCTGGAAAAATGTAAGATTGATATAAACAGATAATAGCACATGGGTTGAAATGACCTTCGCGCCGCATCGCGCTGGATGGCTGAAGAACGTTAGAAATCTTTAAAAACACATTGTAATTTTTAGTACCCTGAAAAAAAAGTAAGAAAGATTTAAAATGATTTTTTGCCTAAATAATACTTAACTAGTTTAAAAATAAATCATATTGCATCGTCAAAACAATATTGCTACAAACAGTTTAGTTTAAGTTTAATTAATCACATTGTATAATTTTGCGGCGCATAAGCGAAAATTAACAATTAGACATTTTATTTTTTTTTATTAATATTTAGGATATTCAAAAATCTATTTAAAAGTGTTTTTATTTTGTTTTTTTGAAAACTAAAAAAGATGTGAAGGAAACTTAAGAAGTAAAAAGCCTAATTTTTATTTGCCTAATTTAAAAAATATATAAATAAATTACAAAAAAGTTACCAACGGTCGTAGAATTCGATTTGCTCGAATAAGTTAAAAATTGGCATTTTCTTTTTAACTTCCACAAATACGATTTTAAAAAATTATTGTATCATACTCGCGTGTGAAAAATTCCACTTTTCCGCACACATCTTAGTTTTAAAAGTGTCACACAAAGTTCAAAAATATTAGGTAGTCGCAATAAAGGATTTTTATGCACTTCATATTTAAAAGAAAATTTTGATTTCGCCCAACTCAAGACCTGGAAGAAACACATTCCGCAGACAACAATATTTCCACATTATATTTTTTGGAGGGGAGGGGGTTTAAGCCTCAGTTTAAAAAGTATATTTGCCGAAAATCACTAATATATTTTAAACTGTCAATAAGTTTGAGGGGGCTAATTGCCGTTTTGGGGGGCTAAGCTCCCCTAGCCCCTCTCTAATTGCGCCCTTGTTGACCGCTACGCGTCGTTCGGTCAACTGCAGCCGCGTGCGGAAAAGTGGCACTTTCAGCACTAGTTAGGAAATATACCATTTTAAGCTATAAATGGTAACAATTATTAGTTATTGAAAACACGATCAGAAAAACAAAAGAGACTCAATCACGCAATCGAAAATCTGCACGTAATGCAGTTAAGAGGTTAACAACCGATCCCAACCCTTTTATAATAAAATGTCTTCGAAAATTATGTTGATGATGCGCTTAAAACGAAGAAGAAAAAACAAAGACAGGATGGTCCATCCTACTAAGCCTGATGGCAACCCACGGTCCGACATGCCTACTTTACTTTTGTCTGATTTTAATTAACATTGTCGGCCGTGTTTATTGCATATTTTATTATTGCAGGTGTGATGAGTTGCTAACAAAAAAAACTAGGTGCGGGCGATCAATTTTATTATAATAGGTATGTTGCAGATTCACCTTTAAATTCTATTGTCAGGTTACAAAATACGAGTTTTAAACAAGCCATATAAACAAAGAAGGTAGATTTAGGGTACATTTAAAAATATAAGTTTAAATAATTAAGTAGTTCATCTGCGAATCCCGAAGTTAAAAATTTAAATTTATTAAAGAAATCTATTAAGCACAGAAAATTGTCAAATTTTGAACGTATTTTATTAACCGATTTTAATAAATTATATAGAAACAAAAATATGGTAAACGGTTTTATTCTACTAAAAGCTAAATAATAATTCGCTAGGTCCTAGCTACCAGATCGCACCAATCTTCTCTTCAATCTGGGGCATTGATCTGACAAATAATAAAACCGTTGGGTGTAGCGTATCCAGAGTAAATATTATGATAAAAATTTGAAGTGCCCAACCATTTTATTATTTATCCGATCAATACCTCAGATTGATGAGAAGATTGGTACGATCTGATAGCTAGGACTTAACAAATAATTTTTTAGCTTTTAGTACAGTAAAACCGTTTATCATATTTTTTTTATACAGGGTATCTCTAAAAGGTCTGTACAAAAAGCCACCACAAATTCCTTGGGCCAAAATATAACCGATCAAACGCAATTTACCTTAGTCCAAAAGTTGACCCTTTGGGAGATAGAGGGTGTCAAAGTTCTAATTTTATTTTGGATTTTTTTAAATATTTTCTTTAACAGTAAACATTTTTCAACCAAATTTGGTATTGGGAGGTTTTTTAGGGTTGCGAATCGAAAGCTGCCCATATTTTAGCCATAATATGTAGAGGTGCCTGCTGTCCGTTTTGGTTCATCGGCCGGCAATAGAATAACAAAATGCTGGTATTCAGGTATTCAGTTAGATTGTCTCTTTTCTTCACATTGCCTATGTGTTATATTATTTGACTGAACCTGTATTGCGTTAGATCGTTGTATTTTGGCCCAAGGAATTTGTGGTAGCGTTTTGTACAGACCTTTTAGAGACACCCTGTATATAATTTATTTTTAAGTTTTTAGTTTTGTTGTTACTTCTCATTCTTTTGAGTTCATTTAATACCTTACTATAACTAATCAAAACTAACCAACAATTTCATATTGAGGTAGTGGAAAATGGGGTGAAAAATAAGTAATTAGTCATCTTGTGTCGGTGGCCATTTTGAATTTTAATTTTTTTATAGCGAGCTCTATTCTACGAATCAAGCCCTTAATAAATAATAAATAATAAATAATAAATAATAAATAATAAATAATAAATAATAAATAATAAATAATAAATAATAAATAATAAATAATAAATAATAAATAATAAATAATAAATAATAAATAATAAATAATAAATAATAAATAATAAATAATAAATAATAAATAATAAATAATAAATAAAAACCAAAACTTAAAATAATAAAAAAATAAATTTAAAAAGTCGGGTATTAATAACATACACATCCTACCAAAATTACCGGATATGGTCGATTTTCTCCATAAGTTTTAGTACAAAAATACTTTAATTTAAATGGCCATATCTCTCTTAATAATTAGGTTATTAGGACAATTTAAAAAGAAAATGTAAAGAAAGGTGAAGCTATAGCTTTGGCGTAACCGTCGTTATTTACTGTTAACAATACATTCTACAGGGTGATTAAAAGTTTTTGGCAATGATAAATAATTTTTAATCGCCCTAAACGATATGCTGTTGAAAGGCAGTAATCTTATTTGCGAATAAATTATACTCCTACTTATTTCTGATGTTTAATCATCACAAATTTAATTATTCTCTGTTAACAACACTAATACAGGGATATTAAAAATGATTCATTTTTTTCAAAAACTTTTATTCACCCTGTAAGATGTATTGTTTACAGTAAACAACAACGGTTACGCCAAAGTTATATATTTACCTTTCTTAAACATTTTCTTTTTTAATTGTATTAATAACCTAATCATTAAAAGAGATATGGCCATTTACATTAAAGCATTTTTGTATTGAAACTTATGGAGAAAATCGAGCATATGTGATAATATTGGTGGGGTGTGTAATTCTTAAACTACAACTTAATGTTAATAACAAAATAAACAAATGCTTTTTATACTTTAATACAATATGTTATTACCCGACTTCTTTTTTTTAACTTTTAGTAAGTTTTATTTATTTATTTTTTTTTTTTTAATGTTTATTTTAAAGATCACCAGTTTTGTTAGAGTTTAATGAATTAAAACAAAGCTTTTTTAAGTGCTTAATAAATTTGCCCAATTTTTTTTAAACTCAAATTTTTTACTTATTGCTAGCGGGCGTTGCATCTGTACTACTTAATTATTTTTCGTCAACAAGCATTAGGCTTAAGTTTCGGAAATGTATTTATAAGGGTTCGATATAAGATGCTGATCTAGTTTCATTTTTTGATTTAACCATGGCTTATGATAATTTTTTTAAAGAGGAAACTAAAATTTTTGGAATATCTAGAAAATAATACTGTGTGTTTCAATTAAAATGGCCCTATATCGGAAAATTTCACTTACTTTTTGGCACGTATTATGAAAAATCCTACCTATCTTAAAACCCTTTGATTTGTGGTATAAGAACCGCTGAAGAAACTTACCTTATTTTTATTTCTTAAATCTGAAAATGGACCAGTATATTGGGTGTTTAATTTAAAAGAAGCAAGTAATTTACACTTAAAGTTAGCTAATAATAAATAATAATTTCTGAACTTTTTTTTATTTTCTAGAAAAAAATGGGGCTTATGACAAACTTTATATTTTAGCATTGTATAACATAATATACAAAGCCAAACGAACAAGTGGTAGATTATACTAAATGTTTTTGTAAATGTAAACAAACCTAAATATCCCAAATACCCTATATTTTTGGTATAGGAACCTTAAATAAAACGTATCTTAATTTTTAAAATAATTTTGGTATAGAATTTATTTAGAGCGCTTTTTGTAATAAATAATATACATTAAAAAAAAATAATTTTAATTGTTAATTCTACAATACCCGCATACGCCTACAAGAAAATATATTAAAAATATAATACGGTCTTTGGAATACCCTGTATAACAAACAAAAAAAATAAAAACAATATTTTTAAACAAAACTTTTTGAGTTTATGCCAATTACCTATGTTTATTTTTTATTTATTTAACGCCTTTTGGTGGAACAAGGTCAAGGACAGTCTCCAAATAAAAAATTCTAGTCATAATTTAATAATCAAATAAAAACCAAAATAAATTAATAATACCATTAGGGTTACAATAATTATGTTTTACTTAATATAATTATAGTCATCACAGCTTTTACTTTAATACGGCGTAGGTGGAAATAAATTTATTTAAACAATATAACAATACAACTTAGTTTCGTCACATAATCTAAAGACTTAATTGTCGCAAACCGGATTTTTTAATATTTGAATACGATTAAATTGTAAAAAGAGAGCTATTACTATTTTCTTATGATAAAAATCTAAGTCAAGAACATCTTTAGGTAAGAATTTGCCGCAGTACCAACGTTCCTCCTTGTAATACTCAACACTATCTATCCAGTATATAATGTAATCTATACTATGCCTTTATCGAAATCGCAGTAATTATATTAAATGTGAAATGAATGAAATATGTTTATATTTAATGTATTTTCTCTAAATTAAATTTTGGTGCATAATCTGCGATTTATTGGAATGACTAATTATTTATATGATACTTTTTAAACATTTTACTTTTACAAACAATTTTGCATAATTTGGTATTTAGTTAGTTTTGTTCTGCACCTAGTACTCTATCTTAAAGCCATTTTAAAAGTATCTTTTTGCTTTACGACTTTCAAGAAATTTGTATTTCTTTTTGACTGAGATATGTACATTGCTTTGCCCATTGTAAAAAGAAATAGTTCCCAATCAAAATCCTTAAATAGTTTTACCACTGTTTTTAAAAGTTATAGAATTTATATTACCTCATGGTTGTAGTTCAATGGTTTATTCCATCTAAATGTTAATTTATAGTGTATTTAAAAAAAAATATTTTTGCGTAATAAAATCAGTACTTTTATTTTATATTCGAAATACGAATTTACAAAGGATTATTTCCAAATTTTAAATTATAAAATCTCAAAATAAATGCCTTCGATTATTTTATGGATATGTCAGAATTTGGATAAATAATTCTATGTGCGTCTAATTTTAAGTAGAAAATAATCATATGTACTTAATGACAAATTATGACTTATATTCCGTCTTGTTGCACTGCGTTAATTTAAACCCTTAAGAGTATCTATCTTAAAAGTAAGGTAGTAGGTTTGAGGTAGGGGTCCTTGCACGTATAAACAAATCTACCATGCTGTATCTCAAAAGTTAAGACATTTAGGACATAAGTGGGTTAATAAGAATTTTTATTTTTAAAATCAATCAGGATTCACATGTTTAAGAATAAACATCTTATTCCGAGACATCTTGTATAGTGGCAATAACGCATTTTTCGATAGTTTTTTTTATTGCAGTTTGAAAATTTAAGATTTGAACCGTTTTTCTAAATAATTACCTCTGCCGAGCAGTTTAGTAAAATACTTTTGCAAACTCAGAAAAGCTTTGATTTTGAAAACAGTATGTAGTTAATTATACAGGGTGTTACAACATGTTGAAAAGAAATTTCATGGACAGATTCGACCATTTAAATTATGACAAAAAGTTTATATACTTAAATATGGGTCTAAAAATTTCTCCCTCTTTAGATATAGGGTGGTAATTTTGTAAAAAACAAATTGTTTTTTAAAATATCTTAAATATCCTTTACCCAATTTTGTTGATGGTGGAAGGGTAACTGTAAACGGGTAAATTTTAATACAAAAATGTTCCCCCAAAAAATAAAAAAATACGTGTTACAGTATTTCTTTAAAAGTATACCAATAACGGAATTATCCTGGGAGCTCGTTTTTATTTAAGTAGCACTGTATAAAATAACTCAGTATATGGTTTAGTACCATTACTTAGCACCCTTAAATAATATTAAACATCTATCAGCATTAATATTTGCAAGACTTTTCCCTCCCACCTCTTACGTCACGACATTGTCTCCTGATGCACTCTGTAACTGCAACAACGTAGCCAGCGGCCACTGGCAGTACTTTTAGATTCAGTACCGCCGCGACACCAATCTAGTTCGTACCGTAGTGCATTCTTCTGTAGTGTATTATACGAAGTCGAACCTGATGACTTCAATAGTACTGTAATACTTCGTCGCCTCTTGCAGGTCAGTGCTGTCAAACCTGATTTGCTTTTTAAATTTTATTTGGAGATTTTATATTCGCAGATGTAGTAAGTACCTATAAAGAAATAAGCACAGTTACAAATGAAGTACTTAAGTTAATAAAAAAATTAAACGGAATAATTGTTAAAAATCTTCTTATTTATGAAAATATGAGTAAACAATCAGAAGAGCCAATAAAGGTTTGGTTAAACTTTTTTATTAATATCAAAAAGTTTTTAGCACCTGATTAATATATCCTTAAATGCTTGTTAATCATAGGAACTGAAAAGTGGTAAAAAATAACAAAAAAATAAAATAAAAGTTAACAATTAGAAAAACCCAATAAGGCTTCGCAGCTGTTTCTTATTTTTTAATATCAGAAATTGTTTAGAACCTAGTTGGCATACCCTTAAATACCTGCATATCATAGAAACTTAAAGGTGGTTTAACCCTTTATAGGTCTTAGGATAAAAAATTTCACCAAAATGTTTTAGAAGAACCAGTGGCTATAAGTATACCCACTTATCCCCACCAGATCAAGCAAGTCATAACTAATGATAGTCGAGTTTTGGCAAGTTTCAGTCTCTATTAGCAAGACAAAAATTTAAGTGTTATGTCGTTTCGTGGGAATATATTTTCCCAAGGAACGTTAAGGAAAAAGAAAATACAAAAAAAGTTGCATTTTTTAAATGAAGAGTTTTGTGTAAATGTAGTGTTTTCTTTTATTTTTGTTACACTTTTTCTATAATTCGTATTCAAAAATCATTGTTTATTGTTTATCATATCAGTAAATAAATTTTAATAGCGTAATATTATACTCTAAAATTTCATGTAATTGCCTGTAAATTGTAAAAAAAAATAACAAAAATAAAAACCGAGTAAACAATCAAAAGCACCCAATAAAAGATCGGTAAAGCTTATTTTTAGTTTCTTAACATTAGATAAAGTTTAGTACCTGGTTGGTATATCCTCAAATGCCTGTAAATCATGGAAACTCAGAGGTGGTTTTATAAGTAAAAATATCATAAAAATAAAATAAAAGTAAATAATTAGAAGAACCCAATAAGGGGTCAGTTAAGCTGTTTTTTTTTAATATTAAAAATTGTTTAGTACCTGGTTGGCATACTCTTAAATGCCTGTAAATTATAGGAACTTATCGGTGGTTTAATAAAGAAATATAACAAAAATAAAATAAGGGTAAACAATTAAAAGCACCAAAGAAACGATCGGTAATGTCCTATTTAATGTCTTATATCAAAAGTATTTAACACCTGATCTTGAGGATATATTACCTTTAAATATCATTAAAATGAAATAAGAGTAAACAATAAGAATAACCCATTAAGGGGTCGGGTAATCTGCTTTTTAATATAAAAAATTGTTTATAACCTGGTTGACATACCCTTAAATGCCTGTAAGTTATAGGAACTTAAAGGTGGTTTAATTTAAATAAAATAACAAAAATAAAAACAGAGTAAACCATCAGAAGCACGCAAACTTTTTAACATTAAAGAAAGTTTAGTACGTGGTGGGTATATCCTTAAATGCCTGTAAATCATAGAAACTTAAAAGTGGTTTTATAGAGAAAAATATCATAAAAATAAAATTAGAGTAAACGATCGGAAAAATCCAATAAGGGGTCGTTAGTGTTATTAGAACTTTGTTACTCTCAAATGCTTGTAAATCATAGGAACCTAAAGGTAATTTTATGATGAAAAATAACAAAAATAAAATGAGAGTAAACAATCAGAAGCATCCAATAAAGGATCGGTAAAGATTTCCTTTTAAGTCTTAGGATTAAAGAAATTTTAGTTGAGTGGTTGGTATTATCCTCAAATGCCTGTAAATTATTGAAAGTTTAAAGTGGTTTTATTAAGAAAAAAATAATAAAAATAAAATAAGAGTAAACAATCAGAAAAAATTTAATAAGGGGTCGGTTAAGCTGTTTTTATTTTTAATATCAAAATTTTTTTATAACCTGGTTGGCGTACCCTCTAAAGCCTGCATAGCATAGAAACTTAAAGGTGTTTTAATGGAGAAAAAACAACAATAAAATAAGAGTAAACAATTAAGAGCGCCCAATAAAGGATCAATAAAGCTTTTTTAAATTTCTTAACTTTTATTCCCTCATTGGTATATCCACAAATGCCTGTAAATCATAGAAACTTGAAGATGGTTTTATGAAGAAAAATATAAATATAAAATTAAAGTAAACAATCAGAAGAACCCAATATGGGTCAGTTAATCTGTTCTCTTTTATTTTTTTATTATCAAAAATTGTTAAGAACCTGGTTGCCATCTCCTTAAATGCCTGTAAATCATAGAAACCCAAAGATGGTTTAATAGAGAAAAATTACAAAAATAAAAATAGAGTAAACAATCGGAAAAACCCAATAAGGGGTTACTTAAGCTGTTTTTGTTTATTTTTTAATATCAAAAATTTTTATAACCTCGTTGGCATACCCTTAAATACCTATAAATACTAGGAACTTAAAGGTGTATTATTCGAGAAAAATAACAACAATAAAATGAGAGTTAACAATTAAAGGCACCCAATAAAGGATCGGTAAAGCTTTTTAATTTCTTAGTTTCAATAAGTATTTACCACCTGATCAATATATCCCCAAATGCCTGTAAATCATAGAAACTTAAAATTGTTTTTTAGAAAAAAAACCAATGTAATAAATTAAGAGTAAACAATATAAAACACCCAATAAGGGGTCGGTTAAACTGTTTTTCATTTTTTTATATCAAAAATTGTTTATAACCTAGTTGTCAATGCATGTCAATCATATGAACTTAAATGCGGATTATTAAAGAAAAATAACGAAAACAAAATGAAAGTAAACATAGAAACTTAAAAGTGGTTTTATTTAAAAAATATTATGAAAATAAAATAAGGGTAAACAATCAGAAAAACCCAAAATTAGGTGCATTAAACTTTTTTATTTCCTAATATCTTAACGTGTTTACTAACTGTTGTATATCCTCAAATGCCTGTAAATCACAAAAAACTCACACCAGAAGAACTCAATCAAAGATCGGCTTAGCAATATGTGATTTCTTAATATTAAACAGTTTTTAGTGCATGGTTGGTATATCCTCAAAATTCTGTAAATCACAGGAATTTAAAGATGGAACCAGAACTAATTATTTTATAAAATTTAGTGGACTATTTTGTATACCCCACAAAAATGTTTTATATTTAAGCATCCTGCTATATTATTAGATAACAACAATTACATAGGATTTTATATTATTTTCAGGTAGTAGACTCCAGAGCACGTGCAGGCGTGGATGGCTCCCTTCAAGCACAAGCCAGCAGACAGTTCGAAGTATTTCAAAGTAGAGCTGCAGGAGCTCATTTGCAAGTAGTCAAAACAAAAACAGTAAGCAGCAGTAGGTGGTCAGGAAAAGCGGAAACTTCTATTCAAGGATTAGGATTCGAAGATCTACAGGTAGGAATAGTACTACTATCGATGATTAACTTTGTTAATTTAGATTTTTAATTAAACCTTTCAGTATGGAAACCGTGTATTTACGGTTTCAATTTACTTGTGTGTATGCCGAAAGACGTGTTTTAACGCTGGGTATTTTTATGCGTTTTGGACGGGCAGTGTGTGCTTACGAGCTAATGCGTTTTAGAATTAAAAATTGGAGGCGATATATAGGTGCAGTGCGAGCTGACCCGTACTTGACTCACTGGTACCGACGTTTGGGAGGATTTAAGGCAGGTAGATTTCGTTACTTTTAGTTCATTCTTGGTATAGCCGGATTAAGACTACGTGATGTCCTAAACAGTTAACTCGTGTGTTGCCTTCCAGACATAAACTTTTTGGAGAAACAAACAAAAAAAAATAGCGTTTACAAAAAAATTTTGAAGAGCAAAGAAAAAAGTTCTGCCCTTCGTTAAACCCCATATCGATTATAAACTCCTTTATAATACAAAAACAGACGTTTGTTCTTCTGGCTATTACTTTTGAAATGACGAATTTTGTATAATAAGTTTTGTCACTGCAAACTTTATTTAAATAGAGAAGTCAAAGACGAAAAACTGGCTAACACCTCCTAAAGCCTAGTTCATAAGCTAGCATATGCGATTTGCGAATCGTGTTCTCATTGGTCAATTTGTAACGAAACATCCGAAAGTCGTTACAAATTGACCAATCAGAACAAGTTTCGCAATTCGCAAATCGCATTTCGCAAGCTTATGAACCAAGCTTAATACTACGTTATTGAGGGGCGGGAGACGGCAGTTTATGCATGAACTACTTTTTGTCCGTCTGTATGGGAAATCGTTAAAAAAATCATCCGTCCTGAAAGGGTTAAATCATAATAAGCAATCTCTTGTTCTAATATTAAGTCTACCTAATAAGTAATAAATGGTACAGTAGCAAAATAGACGTATCTTAATATGGACAAAGACAATTATAGTAGTGCAACTATAATTGTCTTTTTTTTGATCTGGTTTTTCTATACAAAAAGCTTGTATTTTTGGTATCATTATCCTAATTAGAACACCTTATATTTCTATAACAATGAAAATTTTACAGGAGTTAAAAAAGTTTTAGCCTAACATTTGGAATTTTAAAATGTTTCATTTTTTTCATTAGTAGTTATAATGTTATGACTAGGAGTATGAGGTTTTCGGATACGTTTATTAATTGTCAAGTTAGTACATTAAGTGATTTTTCAATTTTGTCCTATGTTTCCAAGGGAGGGGGCAAAGATTAGAAATTAAGTAAATTTTATTGTTTTTTTTTCGCAAACTAAGCAGAATATTAAAAAAGTTAAAAGCTTGGAAAGATGTATTTTTACTTGCTTACTCCATACAAAATACAGAATTTGCACAAAATTCGGTGGCGTTCATTTTTTGTCAGAAATATTTGTTGAGGTACTGCTCAATAAGACTCGTGGGTTAGGTAAAAGTTAATTAAGTTGGATCTAGGACCCAATATTTTAAATCTACAAGTAAAACAACCAAATTTAAACTAAAATCGACTAAGGAATATTAAAGATATCAAAAAAATAAAAAATTAGAAAAATAAAACTTTTATTCATATTCTCATGTAGAATCTACCCTTAAATTTGCTTAACACAATCTGTATACTTGGTGTTTAATTAAGAACTTACCACTTAAGTTATCTGTAAAATGAGATAGACTTAAGAAAATCGCCGAAACACGTCAAAATTTTGAGGGCAAACGTTTTTACAAAAATTGTACGGCGCTCTTACAACCCGTTAACTATCAGGGCTATCACCCCAAAATTTTTAAATAAAGAGGGGGTCGACTCATACATAATTTTAAAGCTTGTGACAAATACTTTATAACCCTAAAATATAAAGTCAATGTCTTCAGTTACTACAAAATTGCGGTACTTTATAAATTACCCAAATACCTGATTGGGATGGCCATATTTCCAAAACTAATAAAGTGAGATGTTCTTAATGTCACATTTTCTTAAAGCCCTTTTAAAGATCTTTTTACAGGTAATATAATATACAGGGTGCTTTATTAAAAAATATACATTTTGTTTTATCCTACCTGTATATTATCACTGGTATCACTATTAAAAAGGTTTTTAAATGTGCTTTAAGAAAATACCACATTAAGTACATCTAACTTTATTAGTTTCGAAAATATGGCCATCCCATTCAGGTATATAAGTAATTTTTAAAGTACCGCCATTATGTAGTAGGTAAAGAATAGTAAAGATATTTTAGAGTTGTAAAGTACCTTGTCAGAATTTTTAAAATGTTGTATTACTCGACCCCCTTCTCATTAAGGAATTTTGGGGTAGTAGCCCTGAAGGTCAAGGGGTTAAAAGGGCGCTGTTCATTTTTTTGTAAAAAACGTTTCCTCTCAATAAATATCTTGATGTGTTTCGACGATTTTCTCAAATCTGTCTCTTTTCACAGATATCTAGAGTGGTAAGTTTTTAAAGGAACACCCTGTATAATTTATTTTAATATTTTTATTCATACATTTTTTGACTCTTAATACATTTTCAGATCTTCCTGTAGATGCTATGATGATATTAAAAAGAAAACATAATCAGTTTTACAGTCTAACAATCAAGATAATTTATGTTGTTAAATATTAAATCAATATTTCTGCAGTTTGTTGAACAGCACGATTTTTATTGAAAATTAAAATGCATCTTTGAAAAAGAATTAGTCCATAACCATAAAGGCAAAAGTAATTCGGTTTGAAATTAAAATACCAGCCACAAAAACTTTTGGTCTCACTCTGATAAACACAGTTATTGTTTGATAAAACTTTTGCTATTGTTGACCTCTTATTAGATTCTATAATAGATACGAATATAAAAAATAAATTGCCAGATATTGATTTCTGTTCTAGTTATTATTTATTTTGGGAAGCAATAATCTTTTATTACAGATTTGCTGTAACCAAATGACAAAATATGAGGAGCAAAAATGCAAAAGGAATAATATATGTACCTTTTTACATTTTAGAAGATAATTTACATTTTTTAATAACTTAAAAAGTAAAGTAAATAGAACATTAGAGAAGGTCCGAATATGGGCCAAGTGTGGATTACGGGCCCATGAAAAATCCCCTTTAATACGTAGCGCCACCACGACTCCCTCAACTCACTTTTTTATTTACCGTCTGAAAGCTAGAGGGCGTAGAGAAACAAAACACTTGTTAAATAAAATTCGCAGCGTATGTTTTTTTGTGTGTATGTTACGGGATTACTCTGGCGTTTGTGGGCCAATTTTAAAAATTCTTTTTTATTTAAAAGATGGCACTTCCGCAGTGGTCCCATTAAAAAGTAAAGTCAGGATCACGAGACAGAAAGGTACTAGACTTATTTTTTCGGGAAGGCAGACTCCAGTTTTTTGCGGCAAAGCTGACTCTAGTGGGGCATATGCTCATATAAATAGGCATATGTCCGGATAATAAAGCAAAAAAAAAAGAAGAGATTAGGGGAGCATTCAGAATTAACAACCTTGGGGTAAAATTTACACTTTTCACCGACCAAAGGCGGAGGTTCACAATTCTCCGCATATGCTTTTTTTTGTGTGTATGTCACGCGATTACTCTGGTGTTTGTGGACCGATTTTAAAATTATTATTTTTTTAATTTGAAAAAGTGCACTTCCGCGGTGGTCCCATAAAAAATAAAGTCAAGATCGCGGGAGAGAAAGGTACCAGACCCATTTTTTTTCTGCCATACGTAGGAAAGATCAAGGGCGTATTCAGAATCGACAACCTAGGGGCAAAATTAACCCTTTTCACCGAACTAAAAGACAAGCGTATAATTGCTGCCCCGCGTGAATCGATTTATAAGCTTTTGACAAATATAATGTATTCTACCAACCTAGAAGCGGTTAGCTGCAGCCCTGCGTGTATCGATTTATTGCAGCCCCCTGTGCATCGATTTATAAGCTTTTGATGAAAAATATAAGAAACTAAAGACAGAGTATAGGTGGGGATTAGTTCTGGTTAGTTTTTTTTAATGTCCTTAATTAATCCTTCATTGCTGTAAAAGCTTATAAATCGATAGAAGCTGCAGCTAACCGCTAAAAGAGGTACTAGAAGTATTTTTTAGTGAATATTTACCGATTCAATTGTAATAATAAGAAACTTTAAAGCTAAAAATAATCATTTTTTTTGTAAACCGACTTCAAAAAATTAGTAAAAGTCACTAAAAAGTTGTCGGTTCAATTTTTTTTATTAATATGTTAATTGTCGTTATTCGTTAAACCAAATTAATAATATTTCTTTTGAAACTAAAATATAAATAAAAATTTAGTTAAACTAAAATTAATAGCCATTTTATTTCATTTAACATTAAGTTAAGACTTAAAAAAAATAGGTTGTATTAAAAATATTTTAAATAAAAATTGAAAATACAGAAAAAATATAAACATTTAAAATCTAAACAAACAATATGTGTACGGATAATATTCTTCTTGTATTAATTCCTATAATTGGACTTAAATTGTATTTAATAAAGTTAAAAATCCCATTTAAACCAAGAATCAAATATTATTATTTTTTTAAGATACAGTTTGGAGGATAATAACCTTTTTGCTTTAATATCTAAATTTTAAATGAATTTTTTAAAAATGTTAAAATCTGTTTGACTTATCTCTTACTTAAAATCAAAAGTTTGGGATAACCCTTTTCTTTTCCATTTTAAAGAAAGAGTTTAACAACGTTATAAATCTAGTTTTGAAAAAACTATTTTCTGATTCCTGTTTGACGTTCGATTTTGGCATCGTCATAAAAACTTACATTTATTTTTTTAAGGTCGTTTGGCACGATAATATTTTAAATAACGTTGTCTGATAATGCACAAATTAGTAATTTTCCTAACAAGTGCGCAACAAGTTAGGGGAGAATAAGCTTAAAGTGTGGGAAAGACACTTTGCGCAACTGTTAGAGGACAAATATCTTTTCTATGAGTGTACTCAAAAGAAGAAACATATTATATTTAATTTATTCTAATATCTCTCAACGTCAAATAGTTTTGTTAACGTTCAACAAGTTCAACTTTGCGCAAGCAAACGCGTGCGTAAAGTAACTACTTTGCGCACACTAGAGACAAATTTTATAGTTTTGACAGAAGATATAATCTTAAAGACGGTAAAAAATTGTAGTGCTCTCCGAAACAACTGTTGAGATTTTTAATATTAAAAATATTGTTTTAAATGCAATTAAAGATGTATCTAGTAAGGGAGTTCAAATATTCATTATGGTAGTTTAATAGTTATAATTATTTTATTTAAAAAAACCATTGTAAAAGAATAAAGTAAAAATAATATTTGTTTTAAATTTAACAAGTAGATTATGATAGGAAATAAAAAAAACTTATTAGTTTTCTGTATAAAGACACACTATTTGTTTAAAAAGTAACTACTGTTTGTTAAGGTGACGCTTTATTTTATTAGTCATCTTTGTATTGCATTCTTATTAATATTCACAACAACCCACAAGTAAACAAATTATTTTTAACTTAATTATATTTCTAAAAATGTTTTGAGTCACCTCATTTTGCATCAAGAAAGTATTTTACCTAAAGAATTGGTCAATATGCACATCATCAATTAAATATTTTTAGTTTGGTTTTTAGAAATAAATTGTAATTTTAGGTATTCTGACTTAATTTTTTTAAAGTTATTTTTAACATATTAGGAATTATAATTCGCTAAATGTATAATAGTAATTAAATTTTTAAATTATTTTTCTTATAAAAATATTGGTAATTTATCTCTGAAAAAACAATATAACGGTTTAAAAAATTTGTGCGTAGAAATAAAAGTGGAGACCTTTTTTTGCTCTTCAAAATATGTTTTTTAATGAAAACAGAAAGAACAAATTAGGGGCGGCTAAAATTAATAGCTTGCGGGCGGCAAATATGTAAATGCGCCTCTGAAAGTTATAAACGTAACCAAAACTTTCTTTGGAAATATCTCAGGAAAAATCCAATTTTTGTTTTAATTCGGAAATGGTATTCATAATATTAAGGGGCTTATTTAGCACTTAGTTTAAGTTTAATAAGTCCACTGGCGTCTCAAGCGGCACTTATACAAATATTTTTAACAAAAAAGGTAGGGCACTAACTGTAAAGATATGTTTGTATAAAAATAAAATACACTTAGTTGCATATTTCCAGACTATAATTATGAGAAACATTAAAGACTTTTTTAAATTAAAAAGTCTGTTTTGTAATAGTTCAGGTAAAAATTGATAAATAAATCCCGTGTGTAAATAAATAAATATAGTTTAAAAAAAATACATGCTTTTAAAGCACTTTGAACTATAAAGTTCAAAATAATTCTTAAACATTTTTTAAACAATAATGAACGGAAAATACTAGTTTATTGTAAAAAACCGATATACGAAAAATATGGCACAAAGGAGAAATTAGACTCTTCCTACGTTCGAACTATATTATTGATTAACATAAAAAATGGCGTAAAATGTTTTAAGGAAAAAAGATATATTAAAAATTACCTTAAAACCTATTATGTACTACTAATTTAAAAATAAATTATTTATGGCTGTATTTCTTTAAAAGATTATCCTCATGTTTAAAGCCCATGGTAAAAATAATAAACGGATGAGTAATCCAAAACTTCCGTTTTGACGACGTGAAATATCCATAGTTTATTTTACCGGTGAATATTATTTAAATAACAGGTACAACACCACCTAAATTTGTATTTAATTTATCTTTAAAAAAAACTTTTTTTTTTATTTAATTAAAAAAATTAGACGTTAAGTTAGTAAGTAGCACAAAACAATTTAAATTTTACACAACATTTGTTTGGTATAAACTGATTAGTAAAAGTTAAGGAAGTTAAAAGAAGTAATATTTTTTTTCCGTGACGGGAAAACATTTCATCTCTGTTGGCAGGCACTAAAATTTGACTTTTAGTAAAATTACTTTTTTCCCGGATATACATATTTGTAATAAAGGTAAAAATTTAATTTCACAATATTTTATTATACGAAACCTACATTTCCTTTATGTAACAAGTTGAATCAGATATTTTTTAACTTTAAAATATTTAAAATAACTGCTAAAAAACCACACTTATTTCCAAATTTTTAAGTTAACTCTATTAAATCACCGAATTACATTGACAGATATTTTATAATTACTTAAAAGGTTTCCATAGCAACGCAGATCTTATTGTCGTTTTACATACAACGGCCTTCGTTTTTTCCGTCACACAAAAACTAGTGTTTTTTTATTTTTTTACTTTACATGACAGTACTAATATATCACTAAAATGTTTTCTCTCCAATTTTATTAGTAAAGCCGTGGAAAATAATTTAATTATGTAACAGCAACAACAAACACTTAATTAAATAATGCTTATATCTAGCCTAAAAAATGTTACTAAAAAAGTGTTTTAGAAATTTTAAGGTTTTTTGAAAAGTTTAATACCCTGTATTTTGAGAACGAAAAATTTAAGGACCCATGTTTATGTTAACTTTTTTAAATAATTTAAAAATACATTGTTGTTGGTACATTCTGTATTATTTAAACATACATAGTTTAATAACTACCCTTGAATTGTATTTTTAAAAATTGGATTTGCCATTACACAGGATGTGTCAAAAATTTTGAGGATATTTTGTTAATTTAAATATAGCCTTTACCATTGTTAAAATACTATATTTATTATAAAAAACTTTTTATCCGGTTAACAGATGGGTGCGAGTCGCTTCCTATTCGGGTCTTAGACTAACTATTTACTATTTTTTTAATTAAGACCCAGAGTACTTCCACAATTTTAAAATTAATAGTCACAATATATTTTAATTGCTTATTTTGTTTTTTTTTTTCGTTTTAGCTCACACTTAACCCACTGGATCTATCGTCACAAAAATCTAAAGCATCTGTGGGTCGAAGCGTTAGTAGAAGACCTCCGACAAGACATGCCCGGTCCGAAAACGCATCTACATTATTTTCAAATGATCTCAGTTCTCATATAAAAACGCACACTTTGCTGCAGCAACAAATCTACATAGAGTATCTAGACTGTGCCATCAGATTCATGAATCTGCAGTACGAAACGCCTTTGGTAGAAAATCACCTCCTCTTTCAAAACGAAACAGTATAGATAGTAGTACCAGCGGCGTAGAGATAACCGAATTAGAAAGTAGCGTTGCATCTAGTGATGTAAATTCACACTCTAATTTAGCACAAACTAAAAGTACTAGTAGTGATGACATCCATCAGATTCCTGAGAAAGATTTTAGTGCTAGAAGTACTGAAGACTTGGAGGACTTAGAAGAGCTACAAAATTGGAGACGAACCTCAAAACTTCGACGCAGTTTACAGTTTCCTAAAACTAGCTCTCCAGTTACTACAAAAAAGGCCACAGACTTGCCAGAAAGCACCGTCAGTGTTAAAAAAATACGTGATGAACTTGAAAAAGGAAAAGACTTACCACAGCATTAAGAAACAACTCTGTATCAAACGATTTAGATGCGCTAGATAACATAATTCAGTCAATATCAAGTTGTAGTTCTATAGAAAAGAGCTCTGTTGATGACAATTTGGACGACCAAGAAAACGAGCAATTAATTTCTAAACCGAAGGCTAAAAAAACTCGTTTGTTACTGTAGAAACTTTACAGGAAGTTAAAGGACGGTTACGTCGTACAAGTTCACCTGGAAGTGATCCCTATAGCAGCGAAAGTAAGTCAAAAGATGAAGAAAGTGATGATGGTATAGTCACAGAAGATACAAGTCAAAAAACTCCATCAGTTTCGGAGATAATTAATCAAAAAAGAGTAAAATCGTATGTTTATGGTATGGAAAATATGTTGCAAAACAAGAAGCCCGTGATTGGTACCGGAAGCCTGGAGTCTCGCTATAAGCTTGTAAATGGTTCTGCCAGTCAGAAAAATGAAGACTGGTATAACAGAAGAAAATCTTATGGCTTTGAAAAAGTACATGGTCACGAAGAACCAGCCTCTATTTCACTAAAACACAAAAATGTTGCAGAGTCGAGTACCGACAGTGGCATTTGCAGATCTAGTGAAATTATGGTGGTACCAACGGCCACTAAAACAAATATTAATAATCATACTAACGGTCGATTTAATTCAGATAGTGAAAGTGACGTAGAAAATAAGTTTAACTCGTACAAAAAAGCTTCTAACGGAATAAATTACGGTAATGTCAAGAAGATGACCAGCATATTTAGTCAAGAAGACAAGAAACCTTATTATAATAGGTCGTCAGACGAAGCGACCAATGGTTGGAATAAGCGGCAGTCCTCTTTAAAAGAAAACGAGTGGAAAAAGAACGAAATAGAATCGACAACGATTACTATACCTATAGTTAAAAATAATAATGTTATCGACTTATCGTGGAACGATGAACCCGAGAAAGAAGTAAAAAGACATTCGATAGCCGTGGACGACTCAAAGTATGCAACTAACGGCACTGAAAATAGATTTAGAAAGACAAGCTTAGTGTTAAATGATAATTATTATAAAAATGATAACATAGACGATGATCATTTAAATAATAGCAAAAAGCCCAAGAAAGTTTTATTTTGTAAAACTGAAGTACATTTTGCAGCTGAATCTGGTAAAGTAAATATCGTTGAAACCGATGAAAAGCCGCCCCCTACTCAAAACTTCCGAAGACGTCGTAGAAATTCAGGACCAATAACAGATTTGAATGAAAATTTTAACAAAAATGGCCTACCGATGCTTCATTTCGGTGATAGTTCTTACGAAAAAACAATGTTTGGCATAACCGATAACGATGAAACAGAAAGCAAGATCATAACAAATGGCACGTCTAATATTTACGAAAATTTACAACCTAGAGAATTAAGGGTCCCGTCAGCTTTTAGCGTAGTAACCGTTAACACTAATAACACTACTAGTAACTATAGAGATTATGATGAAGAAGATAAAAAAGATTTTGGTGATAACGACAACATTAAAGGAATTTTAAAAAACAAACCCATTAAACCTAAACCCTATCACTTGGGAGAAACTGTGGCTTTTACAGACTCGAATTCAGATGAGGATTCACGAAGATGGGGAGTAAGATTAAGACACGTCGCGAAAGATGATCCTCCTATATGGAAGTCAACAGTGACTGTACATAATTCATACTATGACAAACAAGACGAATCAAAGCAACACAACGAAGAACTTATTAACGACAAACCGGAGTTCCAGAAACTTCTACGAAACTTACGACCTACGAAAAAACCCGATTATTTATCCGATAATGAAAACCGGTATTCGGACAGTTTCGCAAATGTTCGTGTGGTTCCTGGTGCAAAAGATAATCGAAGATCCTCGTGGTCGGTGGCTGATAAAATAAAGTTGGTGGATGACGTACAAGAAAGTAAAGTTTATTCTACCAAAGTTAATTTTGGTGAAGGAGAAGCAATTGTTGTCCAGAATGACCAGTCTACTTGGCCACGGATGGAGAATCTATCGAAGGGTAAGTGATATATGTTTGGTTATGGATATTGTAAATAATGGGTGAGGGTACTAACAAAAATAAAACTAATAGAAATGTGTTATACAAAGTGTTTTCTTATTGTGGTAAAAAAATTAAGAGCATATTGCAAAGCTAGATCCATAATGAAAAAAGTTTATTTAAGGATAGGTTCGGAAATGCATTGTTTTCAAGGTACAAATTATTAAACTTTTTTTTAATTTACCAAATTTTAAATTTAATAAAATAAACATAAAGAAACGAATATTCTAAAAAGAAGTATTTTTTTTGTGGTAATGGGATAATAAATTAGGTGTATTTTTTCTTGAAAACTCAGCAAGACACTAAAAAGTCAAAAGACAAAAAAAACATTATAACTATTTGACAAATTTAAATAAAATATGTAACAATAATAAAATATGTGCACGAAAGCCGGTTGCGTTTATTTGTTTTAGTAATATTTGTTTAGGTACCGCTTTTTTATGCTACAATAGATGCCACTTTTTATTTAAATGGGTTAGAAGAGGAATCGTGGTTCTTGGGTTCGAACCGCGGCAAATTTGAAATTGTTTACCGACGTTTCTCCATCGATTGCACGAGGCATCAGGTATCTGTACTCGGCGATAATGGAACATTAAATGATTGATAAATAATTTAGTGTTACACTCTCGCAGAGTACAGATCCCCGAAGATGCCTCGTGCAATCGATGGCGAAACGTCGGTAAACAATTTCATTATGATACCAAACCCAAAAACTAAAATTTCTTACTTGACCAAGGCCGTAAAAGCTTCCGTTCTATGTTGGGTTCGGAGATATTTCAGATATTAATAAAAAACACATTTTTAAAACACAACACCCTTTGTCTTTGAAAACATGCATTTCCGGATACATGTTTATATGTTTTTTTTTAATTAGCTTAAAAATAAGTCCCTAAATTATTTTTGCAATTAGGAAACACCCTTTTTATTGTCATAAGGAATATAATAAACCACTGATATTTTATTGGACTTTTCTACATAAAAAAAAACCTCTAAAAAACGGACATTAATTTTTTCTCCACTTCTGAAACTGGCAACCTTCTGATTTCAAGGATAATACTAAATGTTGCTTTTTCAGCCAGTGTTACAAATTAAAAAAAAATTGAAACTTTCTCAATGTACATTGTATACCTTTATTCTGTACTGGCTCTTGCCCGCGGCTTTCACGCGTTAAATCCGTAGTAAAACAACTCCCCTTCCCGCAAAAAATATGTTTATTTACGACTTCACATTAGAAATATTAAAATTATCAGTGGTTTTCTAATTTATTAAGCATGTTATTATACATATAAACCTTTCTCTTGAATCACCCCATCTATTTAAGAAAAACTGCATCAAAATCCATTAGGTTGTTTTAATGTTCTAAGCATACATACATATAGACATAGGAACAGAGGCGGGAAGCGACTTTGCTTTATACTTTGTAGTGATTTTGATAACTAAACAAACAGTTGATCACATGACCACACAAGCGGCACTAAAAACCATCCTGAATTGAACATTTTTATTAACTGTAACTTCAACTACGAATTTAAATAAAATTACAGAATTAATAATATATGTATTTCTTAAATTTTAATTTTTTGATATTATTTTTAAAGGTGCTTTATAAAATTTTGTATTAAATGCGTGAGTTGGATAAAAGTTATACTTATTTAAAAAACAACTATTTTTTAAATCTGATTTAAAACATATTAGTTTAATGCATGTTATTAAATAATATAACATTTAAGAGAACGAACAGAGATAGACCCGCCCGAAAAGTTATGCAAATATTTAAATCAAGAGCATAAAAAGTTCAAAATTATTCTTTTAATATTACAATACCATTCATCTACCACATTAAGACAAATTTCTTGTTTAAGAAATCATTAACAAATCATATTTTTTTGATTTAAGGTTGGTTGTTTGTTTTACTTTTTTTATAACATCAATTATTTTAAGTAAAAATTCACCTAATTTTTATTTAATGTTTTAGTAGGTAAATATACAGGGTGTCCCCGCTCTATTTATACACAAAATATTTTCCACCCTGTACACGATACAAAAATAACTTAAAATTAGGAATATTTATTTGTATACACTTTATTTATTCACAGTACCAGTTATTATACAAGAGGTTTCAAAAACAGATGTTTTATTGTCAAGTTTTTTAAATATAAAACACCTGGTATGTTTTTACAAATTTGAACTCTGTATTAAATTTTACATTTCAAATATATAACATACTTTACGTTAAGTATTGCTGATGTTTGAGATATTAGCAATACGCTGATATACTCATTAACGATTAAAAGTAAAAAAAAATTGTTTTAATTATTTTTAAATACTTAATACTGTCACTGCCAGAATAACAAATAATACAATAATATGTTACTAATTACCTTTCATTGTAAGAACAACTAATAGGTCAGTCAGCTATTTAGCTTAATTTAGATACATATTTACTTACTTAACCTAAAAATCAGCTATAACTGCCGTATTGCTGTTTTTTTCAGCAATTAAGTAAATATGTGTCTAAAATAAACTATTATGAGATGATGTTATATTATTTGTTACTCTGACAGTGACACAATTATTTAAACATAACTAGATCCAAAATATTATTTTCTCTCTTCACTTTTAATCCTTATAGTTGATGCTAAATGTTTTTTTTACTCTAGCGTCAAAGATACCCATGGGGTTGCAAAGCTTAGATGATAAGAATAAAAGAATTTTAAATAATTTATACATTTTCATCGGTCGGGGTAACGGCTATAGATTTTTAAATATGTCAAAAAATATTGTTATTATTTCGGCTTGTGGAAATTGTTCAAATCGTATCGGATTATATGTTTTTGGTTATCCTTAAATAACTTTTTCAAAATAAAAAAAAATCGCCGGGCTCGATACTGTCAAAATGATTTTTTTGTGGCGCTGTGTTTCCTTTACGCCACTCTTAAATTAATAGATTAGTGGAATATATACTTTTAAGCATGTAGTTACCTTACTTTATCTTAATCTGACTCGCTTGACAATTTCTAATGGATATATTTTTATTTTTGACGTGACAACTTCTTTTAATTCAATGGACCCGGATGCACGCACCAAAAAAAAAAATGACTCATGTGCCGTTACATTGCGCGTTCCATTTAAGGCTTGAAGTGCAAGCGAGAGCGCGGAACGAGCGGCAAAGAGGTACAATCTCTGCGTCGTTCGACATCTGTTGCTCTCTTACTTGAGTGAACGTGCAGTGAAAAGTGAATGTGGTGTCAATTGTTTATAGAAACGATAATTGTGGCGATAAAAGTAATGATTCTTTTAACGTTGTCACTTTTAACTATCGTCAGTAAGCCGACTTTGCAGACAACCGATTTTTATGATCGGCCCTGTCAGAGCCGTTCCTGGCGGGGATGCAGCAGGTGCACTTGCACGGGGCGGCAAAAATTAGGGGGCGGCATTTTAGGAAATAAAGGCCTTATTTGCGGCATTTCGGCAAAGAAAGACCTTTTTCGTGAAGCAGTGGGGGGAGCAATGAAAAAGTAGGGATCTCTCTAAAATTTGCAGTTTTGGATATTATATATTTTTTCTTTGTCGCAAGATGTAGAGGGGCGGCATTGAAAAAGTAGGTCCACGTTTTTTATTGCTCTTCAAAAAAAATTGTGAACCTGTGGGGTCGGCATTTCCTCTTTCTGCCCGTGATGACAGAAGACCCAGAAGCGGCACTGGGCCCTGTATTTGGGGCTCATATTTGGTGGAGGTACTTAACAGTACAAGGTATTCTCCAATATAATAATCTGCCGCGCTGTAGTAAATCACAAAACACCCTCTTGGCCTCCCCTACCGTTAATGAGTATATCAGCGTATTGCTAAAATCTTAAAAAACAGCAATAACTAACGTATAGTGCGTACAAAGTAAAGATTTGTTAAATTATACAGGCTGTTCCATTAAAAAACCTGGTTAAGAATGAAAATTGTGTTTTTAAGACACCTGGTATACTACCTAAACCTGCCAATAAGAAGATTATATTTAAATAGAAAAAATATAAGAGTATATTTATTTTATCTTGTACAGGGGCGAAATTATTTTGTGTATAAATAGATTCGGGACACCTTGTAGATTACATAATTTTTTAAAGTAATTATATTATTTTCTAAAAACAAAATAAAAATTAAGGAAAAGAAATCATTTTGTTCAACAATAACAATCATGTCGGTCAAGGTAGCTACAAGTTCTTAATAGTACTAGTACGTACTCTATAATTTTTACCTAATCGATGTATTTTTCTGTTATACAATTTAATTACCTTGATTACATGGGTTTAATTAAATAAATAATAGAGGTAGGTGTATAAGTAGTTTTTACCATTTGACGAATTTACCAAGTATACAATACTTTAGTTAATTTTACACACACTGCACTTAGTAGTTTGTAGTTAACAGTATAATATTTAGATACACAATACACAAGTACACATCTAATACACAGCTTTCATGGCACATAATTTAGAATTAATTTCACGCTTTTAAAAATAGTAATTTAAGATTGAAAAGCTGGGCTAAAAATATGTAATTATTATTAATATGTGACCTAAATATGAAATGTTTTTTTGTTATATTCTAAAGTTTCCTAATCTAATATAAGTACACAAAAACACCATTATAGCTCGCATTTTTCTAATCTGTACTGTGATACTTTAAAAATGGTAATTTAAAATTTATTCAGTACCTAACTAACATTAATATAGACATTTATTAGGTATTGTACAATTTTTATTATAAATAATATATGATAATAAAATTTTTTTTAACAGATAACATTATTAACATAAAAAACCCTTATTTTTTAAAAGACACCCTTTTAAGTTTTTAAAGCTAAATAGGTGTGTGCTTCGTCAAAAACAAAAGGTTCTTAACATCGTTAAATTATGTTTTATTTAAAACAAGGAAAACATTTTTTATTAGTAAGGTTATTGGATTATTATCGATATCGACCCATCCAGAGATTCCTGTCTTGTATTAAAATTATTGAAATTTTATATCCCACTGTAAAATATTGTGAATTTAATTATCAAATAAAAAAGGCAGTGCTTGCTTAGGGTCTTCAGCACATATTACACATATTAACATTTTTTAAACCCAATTATAGGAAACATAAAAGCTAGTAGCATTTTTGCCTTAAGTTATTCAAAAATGGAACATGATTACAAAGGTTGTAGCTAATTTCCTTTGGTATTCTTCCAGCTATCTTTTCTTAGGGCATGTGTACGGCCAACCAGGGAGCACCATTAGAATCATATCGTACAAAATTATGTAACAACACTATTAAATGTTAAATAAATGTTAAATCCTGTACTTCGATAAGATAGTGTTTATTATACATATGTTTCCTTATTTGAAATCAAGTAAACAATAAAAAATCCCTTGAAATTACGCAAATTATCAGCCTTGAAAATTAAAAAAAAACATGTAAAGTAAATTTAAATTCCATAATAAATCTATAGCAATTCATTCAATAGCTTAAACATATACATAAATAACTATTGTACGTTTAAATGTATTCCGAAAGTTAAATATATATATATATATATGTGCAACCAAAAGATGCTGATTTTATTTTTTTTTTTATCACGAAGGACACAATTTTTTTAAACATACGAAAATGTGGGGCTTAAATATGAAATAAAATTAATTAAGGTAAATGTATCAATTAACATCTATTTTTTTACGGTACATTTCTATAATGTTCCCCTTTTATTTTTTAAACGAATTAATTTAAAAAATTAACAATTACGAAATTAAATTGGTGCAATATTTTAGAGTAAAATTGACAGTTATAAATTTCAGGATGGCTGCTGGTAGCCATATTGGGAAAATTTAATTCAAATAGCTCGAATATAAAGTCACAAAACTAATGAAGTTTGATAATATTGTTAACCACGAACTCTTTATATCTAAATTATTTTCATATAATTTTATGGTTTATGGTTTATATCATGTAATTTAAGCTTTATACCGTGCTGTTAATTATCGAAATATGAGATCGCCAAGGCCTTTAAAAGTAATAGTTGACTAAATTTAAAACAGTTATAACATGCTAGTCATATGCCTGGACATAGTGGTACACCATTCACTGTTACACTTACATATTAATTGTAGAATATTTCTAACGGTAAACTAGAAAAAATAAGTGCATTAAAAATGTATTACCCAATTTACTGTTGTTTTTATTGTCCTTTTAGTGTCTAAGTTTGTTTAAAAAACAAAAAAGACAAGTTATAAAGATGCGTTTTGTATTTACCTCTAAACTTCAGCAAATGGATAAATGCTAAACTCAGAAAATGCTCTTCCTTGATAGCAATTTAACGAACAAAATACGTATACGAATATTTGATGATGTTTGGGAATTAACATATCCTAAACAGTCCATATTAAAAAAGAACAGGCATCAGAAATACTATTCAAAAAATATTTTAGAAACATCTTAGAACTGCCAGTTATGCATAAGTGGAAATTTTAAAAATAAAATATTTTATTATAATAACGTTCTTAGATTTGAATATTTAAAAAAGAACTGGGAATCCAATCTCCCAAAAAGTTTTAGAATTACGTTCTATTTTACGTATATTAATAAATCAAAATCTCGGTATAAAAAAACCGGAATTTTGAGATTACAATTTTTAAAAGACAGGAACACACCAAAAAATATCTAATTATTAGAGTTGTCAGATTCTTATACAGAATTTTGTGTATAGCTGACCAGCTAAATTAATCGAATAACGGCCGTATTCATCAAGCTCTGACAAATATTTATCAGGCTATAGCTTACTTAAAAAGCAGGCTATCAGTCTGACAAATATTGACAGAGCTTGGTGAATAGGGCCGTTAATGTTTAATCTGCGTAAAGAGCAAAATATACAGGGTGTTTCCTAATTGCGGAAGAAAATTTTATGGCGTATTTCTAAGTCAATTTATGAAAGAAAATTAATATAAACATAATTATATATATAATATATATTGTTTTTGATAAAATCTTAAATATGCCTTATACGATTTAGTTTAAATTTGGCTGTGGTATTTGTAAAAATAAGAAGGTAATTTACCGCTTAACCTATTTTGGTTAGTGAGACAAGTGGCAGCGTGGAACGCATCTTAGCTAATATTATTGACAAAAAAATGCGCGTCACTGACTTTTATGCAAATTTAATATTTTGTCCAAATAAAATACCTAAAAATACAACTTCTTTGTTTTTTCATATTTTTACGTAGATTGCTTATTTTTCCAGAAAAAAAAATCTGCTAAACCTGGACCATACAAGAAACATTTGCTTTTAAAAATTAAGCGTTATAACTTTTTACTATCAATTATGTAAAAACAACAACATATGCTTAATTAAATAGGGTTTATACATAATCCAACAAATTTTACTAAAAAAGTGTTTTAATTTTTTAAAAGTTTTTTGAAATGTTAAACACCTTGTATGTTGAAAACCAAAAATTTGAGAATCCATGTTTATTTACTTTGACTTTTTTCAGAAAAATGATTTCGGAATACCCTGTTAAATTTTCTTACCACAATTAGGAAACACCCTGTATAAGTTTTTTTTAATCATACAGGGTGTCTTAAAAAGATGCAGAAAAATGCTACCACAAATTCCTGAGACAAAAATATTATGACAATCTAATTTAACTTACCTTAGTCCAAAAATTGGATGATTCCGGAGACACCTATGTGTGTCTTAATTTTTCAGGTACAGGCCCGGTATTACTATTTTACCTGCCTGTATTCAGAAAGTTAAAACATTAAGGACACAGAATTATATAAATTTTTCTTCCCTAAATCATCCAAGTATTAATACTTTTTAGATTTGCCTCTTATTCTGAAATACCCCGTATGGATTAAACCTGGTCATACAAAAAGTGAATTTTTTTAAATCCGTATATCTTGAACTGTTTAAATTAACTTTCACCACGTATGCCTTCTTTCTATAAAAGATATAAAGAAGTGATAATTGTTATCTAAAATTTAAAAACAGAGTGACTCAAAAAAGTGGTTAAAACCAGATTACAATTTTTTACCTCACAAAACCCTCTTTAGGAGGACATTGTAACAATACACCAATTAATAAACAACATTTTTAATTATAATAGAAACAGATTTAATTTTGAACACTCTGTATTTCCGAAATTATCCACTTTTGAAACAAGGTAAGTTTTAAGCATTGATAGTGTTGCAAAGTTCATCCCCCTCATTTAATATAAATCTCAAATTTGATACCCTTAGGTTAAAGATATTATTTTAAAACAATTAATACTAAGTATCTTTAAGACTAATTTAACCAAGAGCAAACTTGGTTTGAAACTGCACTAAATTAAGGATGAATTCAATTTTTAATTTATTATTACAACCGCTTGCTTTTAAATTGTTTTTGGTAGAATAAAGTCTACATTGACAGCCAAAGAATACTGTGAGACCTCAAAAGGTTATAAGTTCTTCTATTTTAAGAACTAAGAAACTGTTTAAATTAAATTAAATTAAAAATTACCAATATAAAATGAATAAGGACTAAAATACTGCCGTATTTATATACTGTATTATATATTATACATAATGTAGCAACTGCATTTAAAACTATCTGTAGAGTATCCTTTCTTCTCTTTATGCATGACGTTTCCTTCATTTATTTCCAGTAGTTTTTTGGAGTAGATTAACCAGTAGTGCAGTGTGAATAGTAGAAATATTGTCTCAACTTATTGAAGATTTATGAAGAGAGAATTTTCTTTAAAGTTTTTTTGTTTTTATTTTAGGATTAACTAACTAGAATATTTTATATTGCCAAGTTTTTTCATTATAATTACTATTGCTCATACTTTATGTTTGGAGCACAATCCATAGCCTCTGCTAATTTTAATATATTGATATCTTCCAAATAGCAAACTAAGTTTATTTTTACTAATATTTTTTTTATCCTAGAAAAGAAAATTAAATAATTAAAACTTTTATTATAACCGTCTTTGTTAGAGTCCTAATTATGTTCAAGCTACCTTTACACCCTTTGAATAGTGCTTTCATACCAAAAAAATGGATGTGAGCCATTATGCAATGAAAGAATGTGGAACTTAAAAACATTTTAAATATTGGTTAGTCGCGATTATACCAATACTTATTGCAAATTAAGTCTGAATAAGGCTTGTGTGGCAATTTTTAGGAGTTCCTATAACATGATAGTTACCCAATTACGTACATATTCTTTAGAAGCATGCCATTTGTATACAAAAAGTGGGTCAGTATTAATTTATTCCCAAGAAGTGCTATAATTTTTTTTTATAATGTGCTGTAAAACTTGGGTGATAAAAACTTTTTTTTATTAGTTCTTTAAAAGATAATTTCTTGCTGCTTTTTACCTACCTAAAATTTCTTCATGAGCATTAATACGTCAATATTTAATTTTAAAGATAAATTATTTTTGGACCTACGTTGATTTTTTATGGAAATGAAGGATATCTTGCATTATCTGATAAAAAAAAATGTTTTTGTCAGAATTTTCTCGATTTTTTTACAGACATTATCGACGGATTCTTTTTAAGATGCTCTCAACTACCAAAATTCATTCTGACTCCAAACACGGCTTTATTCTCTTAGGTCAGGCAGGATTACTTAATTCCCCGTTTTTAAAAATGTTAAGCTTATTCACACATAAGCAGAAATTTGCTTCCCTAATAATGATGCAGATCACTGGGTTTTTTCTGTGCAAAAAATAAATAAAACTTCTTTGTCCCAAGTAAAGTGCGTCGGTAACGCTGCTCACTTTACAACTATGTCTATAAAAATATTTTATTTGTTCCCTTGATCTATTATTAATATGGCCTTCTAGTTCTTAAAAAATATAATAACCTAAGAAGGGCCACTTGGCAATTAAAATATGTATTGTTTTAAAATCCTAGAAATAAAAACAAGACAAGTACCACTACCTCTTTTGTTTACCATCATCACCAATCGTATTCACCATTAATTCCAGACTCGAAACAAATCCTAAACAAAGGACTCGTCGTTAGAATTGGAAGACAGGACTCAGCTTCAAAACATACAGTTTGTTCTAAAATGACCACAACTAAAGAAAATAATAACACAATGACCACTACTAAAATCACCATCGATTTGTCACCATCGCCACCGACGAAGCCAGAAGAAGAACATGCCTTTACTTATACCAAATTTAAAAGATCTCAGAACCTTTATAGCTTTAAATCTACACCTCTGGTGCTTAATACGATTAAGGATCAAAAGAAGCAACTGATAAAATTCCTCAACAGCTAGAGGTAAAAATTCTACAATATTTATATTGAGATTGAAGCAAAGACTGCTACGTGGTGCCTGTATCGGGGCCCGGGGCGGAATGCAAAGTTGGGCCCGCTTGTTAAATTTTTTGGAACTAATTTTTAAGAAGCAAAAAATAGGTCCTTACCTTCTAAAATGAGTACCGCCACCCCCCCTCTCTTGGTACGCTCGTGTCTTTCGATTAACTTGTGAATTTTTTAATTCCGAAAGCAACTTGATATTCAATTTTATATATTAAAAGTTAAATTCGGGAAATAGTACTTTTGCTGTTACTTTAATTTTAATTAGGCAGTTTTAAAACAAAAGAAATATCACTTGGACAATAATTATTTTATTCGCAAAATTATAACTATCTAAAGCAAATTTAACAAAATACGGTTTGCTTGCAGCAGTATGATTAAGCTACAATACTACGAAAACCCAAAACTATTCCATAAGTACGAAAATATGATGATTTAACTCAACTTATTCATGAACAAAGTTTTTTTTGTTTTACGCTACTCATTGAGATATTGAATTATTTGTACTTTTTAAGAAGGCAAAAGAACAAACAATTTCATTTTTGAAAAAAATATTCTTAATAAAAAGTTTTGCTTGTAAAAAATATAATTCACAAAGTGAAAATGTTTAATTTGTATACAGGGGTCACAAAAACTTCAAAGACATGATATTTCTTCAAGTTGTCTTTCAACGTTTGTCAAAAAACAAAATGTCAAATTAATAACACCATTAAATTAGAGTTACTTGTCAAAATAACATCCGCGCAATGTGCTATATTTTTGTAAAATATAAAATGTACTAAAAATATGACATCTGAAATATTTTAAAATGTGTCAACACAGTCCATAAACAATACTTTTATGTGTAATATATAAAAATTTACGGGTAGTTTTCTTTAATTAAGAAAAAGGAACTCAGTTATTATCCAAGTGAATATAGTGTGTCCCAAGATAGGTGTTACAAGAGAACAAACGGACCAAAAATTTTTGAATTTTAAATTTGTACTTTAGGAAACTGGTCGCATGACCTAAAACTAATAATTACAAAATTTTACTCCAATTGAAATTATGCATTGCGAGTTATAAGGAAAAATATGAAATATGCCAAGGAACAAAATACTTTTTTATTTTTTTTTTAAATACAACAATATTGTATGTTTAAATGTTCTAGGGAATTGAATTCTATGTCAAAATATAAAGTTAAAGCATAAAAGTAAAAATAAATGTTTTTGTTTTTTTTACATAATGCATTTAAATTTAATTACCAAAAAGGAAACAGCGAACTTTAAAAGAAAATTAAAATATATGTATGTATTATACCCAGTTTTACAATTGCAAGTTCAGTTTAGGATCAGTTGAACTCAACTGGTGGTTGAACCTGTCTATTTAAAATAGTATGTTGTTGTCACTTTTGGCATTTACTTGTCTTTACGACCACCAGTTGAGTTCCACTAATGCTTAACTGAACTCGCAACTGTAGAACTGGGCATTAAAAATTTTTGTAAAATTCGTTTCGTCGTGTCGAGTAGTTAAGTATATATGCAAAATATTAAACGAAACATCATGAACATGTTTTTCTCTAATGATTTAACTTTAAATTTTGACATATAATTCAATTATTTACTACATTTACTTATAAAAATGTGTTCTATTTTTAAAAATAAGAGTACTTTACTCTTGGGTAAATTTCATAGGTTTAATTAAACTCGCCCTGTATAAAACCAATCGGAGAAAAATTTTGTCTTTCTCAGTTTTTTAAATTGCCGATTAAAAATTCATTTTTTTTGTCTATTTGTCCTCTTCTAACACCTATCTTGAGACCCACTGTATTGTATGCTGTTTCTTCCAAAATAACGTATCTTTCCTATCTAAGGCCCTTAAAAAGCTCTATGAAGATGTTCTCAGCGATGAAGCAGATAGTGATGCTGACAAGGAGGTACAACAACTAATGAGTAGAATAACAGAAAAAGATGTTAATGCAATGGAGAGTGATACCAGTAGCGTAGTTTCGGGGAGCTGGAGTAGAATGAAAGCATTTAAAAATTTTGCCGAGACTGAAAGAAATAGTTTTAAGCAGGTCAAGTCAAAATTTAATCACAAAATTGCAAAAGAGAAAAAAGGTACACTATATTAGTTGGCTACATTTTGTATTATTTTTATTATTTGGTAGTTAAATTATTGAAGTTTTATAGTCACGTCAGAACAAAGTCAGAGGTATGTTGCACTAAGCAACTAAGCGACCTGTTAAAATATAGAGGAAAAATATTTAAAAAAATTTATACCGGGTGTCCTTACTTTATTTATACACAAATTAACTTTGCTTCGACACAAAAACCTAAAATAAAAAAGTTTTATTTAGTCAAACTAATGTTAATGATAGTATGGGTGATTATACAATGTTTTCAAAACCAAAATTTATATTGTCAAGAATTTTTTTAAAACATTCTTTATATTGACAAATTATGACTCTATAGTATTAATAAATATAGTATGTTTTAGTTTTCCATTTTACTTTACATAGCCTGTAAAGTAAAAGTATACTGATTTTCTTATATAGTGCATTTCTTTAATGTCCCTCTCGAATTTTTAAACGGATCAAATTATAAAACTAAATCTTTAAAAAATTAAATCAATGCATAAATACTACATTTTAGAGTGAAATTAATAAATGAAAATTCCAAGATGGCTGCTGGATGCCATCTTAGAAAAAAATAAATTGAAAGGAAGGTCCTATGGCACATCATTTTAAAGCTCTTGACGAGTACTTTATAACCCTAAAAATAAAAGTAAATAACTTTACCTACTACAAAATAGCAGGTACTTTAATAATTAGCTAATTGCCTTATTTGGATGACTATATTTTCAAAACTAATAAAGCTTGACATAATTTGGTATTTTCTTAATCCTTTTTTAAAAATCTTCCTAATGGTAGTATTGGTGATTGTATACAGGGTACGACAAAAAATATATATGTATATATTTGTTTTAATTAAACCCTGTTTGTTATATCACCCTTAAAAAGTGTTTAAAAATGCTTAAAGAAAATATCACATTTTTGATAACTAACTTTATTCGTTTTGAAAATAGCCATAGCCATCCAGATAAAGTAGCCTGACAATTATTGTATATGTGGTCATTTTATAGTAGGTAAACGTATTGACTTTAATACTGGCCAGAGTCTTTAAAATGATGTGCTACTAGAACCCCTCTTCAATTTTTTTTTAAGATGGCGCCCAGAAGTAATCCTAAAATACAGGGTTTTCCCATTTAATGCTACACAGAAAAACCACAGATTTCTTATGCCAAAATATGAAGATTAAATCAAACATGCTTACATTCAAAAAATATTCAGGAAGATACAGGGTGTCAAAGTTATTTTTTTAAATTTATTTCGATAACTTTTTATTCGTTTGGAATATTTTAATAAAACTAGGTATCTAAGGGTATTTTGACATAAATAATTTAGATCTGATATTAATTTTTATGTGTATGCCAAAGGAGGCTGACTACACTATTTAAATTTTTCTAAAACTTCCAAACTTTTTAGCTACACTGTATGTACCATTTAGGTAAACCAGTAAACTCCCCAATAGTTTCCACACAAAATAAGGAAACTTTGTAAGAAGGGCTCTGAGCAACCGTTCCTAAGATATTTGAATTTTAGTGATTTAGTGCAACCAAAAAATGCCTTTAAAAACAGCGTATAGTCATAACTACAACTGCCTCATCATAAACAAATCATTTTTAAAGTATTCTTCCATATACTGTTTGATTGCAACCCTTAAATGCATCAAGAATCTTAAAAACGGTTGCTCGGAGCCATTCTTATAAAGTATATATACTGGTTTACTTAGGTGGTACATACAGAGTAGCACAAAAAAATTGGAACGTTTAAGGGAAATTTAAATAGTGTAACTAGCCTTCCTAGTTTACACATGAAAATATATATCAGATCTAAATAGCTCATGTCAAGAAACCCCTAGATACCGAGTTTTACTAAAATATTCAAAACATATCAAAATTTATCGAAAAAATTAAAAATATTTTTTTTTTACTTTGACACCCTGTATTTTCCTTAATATGAACTTTTGGATATAAGTATGTTTAATTAAATCTTAATATTTTGACATAAGGAATCTGTAGTTTTTTTGTGTACCATTAAATAACGGACACCCTGTATTTATCTGTCAATTTTACCTAAAAATATAGTATTTATGCATGAATTTCATCACCCATATTCTAATTTTTAAATTGATTTTTATTAAAATTTAAGGAGGGGGACTGAAGAAATGCACTTACTGTATATGTAGTTTCTTAGTTTATTATTATCATGGCTATACATGTTTTTAAGACATGCATCTAATAATATTTTTATGTTAACAAAATTAACTATAGTCTACTTTGTGTTATTATTATAAAAACATCAATTAATAGAAATCAATCAATAAAAATATCTTTATAATTAAACTTTCTAATTTTCTATTTTGTTTTTTAGATAACTTAGAAAACATAAAATCCTATGATGCTCCTGTAGATTCAAAGAAGCTTAACGCAACCTATAACAAATACAGCATTCCTTCAGGAAATAGCAAATTTTCCCCAGTAGTATTAAGAAAAACTATTCCCATTACGACTGAATCTAGAGATCCACAAAAACTAGAACTACTACATAGTAAAACTAAAAAACTACATAATACTTCCTTAGTAGGTAGAAGTTTAGAAAGCTCAATTAAAGTAGAGGATAATAGGCAATCTCCAACAGGGAATACAAAAACTTGCCCGATAGTAATTTGCAAACAAAGTTTAACAACGAAAATATAGTTTTAAGGCAACCGAAGAAGTCTGAAATGACGTACTTTGGCGTTAACGTCTCTCCTAAGCCTTTGAGAAAGGTTGTACAAACGGCTGTGATTAAGAAAGACAAGAAACTTTCCGAAAAACCTGATCTCCTCCAGCATCACAAAAGATCACCATCCCCTGCAAAAGTAAAACCTCGAAGACCTTCGCCGGATAACGGTAGAAAAACGTCTGTATCTCCTATTTACGAAAATCTCAAACCTGTTGCTAAAACCTCTAGGTCAAAGTATTCAGGTAGTAGAGACTTTGATTCTAGTATATTGGATGAATTGACTAAAGCTGCGGATCAAATTCTACTGGTAAGTAAGAACTAACCAGAAATAACAAAAGCACTTTTTTACTTTTACCTTTAATTATTTTAAAATATTACTTTAATTTAGTAAAAAAGAAAGTTTTTCTTAGGTGACATTAAAATCCCCAAAATTATGCTTACTTTTTGATTTTACTTTCCTAATAAATATATCATAATGTATATTTCCTTATACAGTGTGTTCAAAAAATCTGAAAACGCTCAAATATCTCGGAGAGTTTTGAACCAAATTGGACGAAATTCGGTACTCCAGGGTAAAACCATAATCTGAAATCAGTGTTTATATCGGCGATATCGACAGATCTTCAGTTTTGCAGAAATTAATCTAAAGTTTTAAATTTACATGAGATACCATGAGATACTGTTATATTTTATTATTGGATTCCATCTAACTATTCAATGGTATGGAAGTCCAATTCTTCTTTTAATTATTTATAGCAGAAAAGGTGTTTAATTTAGTAAAAATAATAGGTGTATACTGCGTAGGTATTACCTACCCTTCATACCTTGCAACATTTAAACTGGTACCTCGTCAGTTTTGACGTAAGGCTACCCAGTTCAATTTGAGTTTTTAATATCAAAATGCCCCGTTTTAATAAAAATAAACATTTAATTTGAGATTTTTTGTTTATAATCTTGTATGTCTTTTAAATTTTGTAAATAATAAGTATTATTGTTTATTTTATCAAGGAATTTGATTTATGTCAAAATTGTCAAAAATAAACAAAATTAAAATTTACAAAGTGTAAACGGTATACCTACTCACTTTACACTTATTATTTTTCGTCCAGTCTTGTTTAAAATTCTTTGAGATCTTTGAGCGTTTTCATACTTTTTTACACGCTGTATGTATTATAACTACATTGAATGCGTCGAATTTTGACGTGTCTACCACCCTAAGGAGATAATTTTTGACAAAAAAAAAAAGTTGTTTTTACAGAAGAATTAAAAACTTGCAAATTGATGCAGTACAAACTCTTTGATGAACTTGATAAAAATTTGGGCTTATAGATATCAATTTAAAGTATTAATCCTAAAAAGCTACAGGGTTAGCAAACCCAATGATAGACATACGCTACGCCAATAGATTTCAGTTCCCATGGTGCTAATTTGGTCCATCGCACGCCGCGCCGGCTGGGTTGCTTAAAGCTTAGTTCACATACTTACGAAATGCGATTTGCAAATTGCGGAACGTAGCTTTTATCTCCAAACCGGCGCTACGTCCAATACAGAAAGTTATATCCAACAAATTACTTATTATGTTATTTAAGTGCAGATGTGCACCCTAGCAAAAAAAAACTGAAGAAAAATTTATTTTGATTCTTAGGTTTGCATATTAATATCGCGATTCAAAAAATCGACTGCTGACACTGAAACATCGGTTCCTAGGCATGGCAAGAGAATTTTGGGGAACGATGAGCTTTCAATTTTAATAGAAATATCCGCCTCTTTACAGTTTTGCATATTTTTCCCAGTCCCATTGTTTAAAAACTGTAAAATATTGTGGTAAACTTGTCCGACAAAAAAGTTAAACGTTCGCCCAGTCCGACAGCCGAAACATTTGACTTTAAAAGACTGGGTTAAAGCGCTGCTTCCATATATGGACGTATGAACACTAATTAAAATTTTACCTGGTTTCTATTCCTACGGAATATGTTGGATTCGTTTGAATGGATCTGAATACCCTAAAATAGTGCTTATACCTAAATTATTTTACCCCCATCCCATTAAAAATTATTGAAATTTATACATAATTTATCTTGACTCATTCTAATTGCTTTATTAGGCTGTTAATGGATATACAGATGAAGACTGTCAAAACAGACTGAGTTCAGACGAAGAAGAACCCAAAAAACCTTTGGACACGATTTCAGAGACTAAGTCGTGGAAACACAGTAGTCAAGATATTGAAATTAAAAATCAACAACGAATGAGACCAACATTAGCCAGTGCAGCGAAGGTTCGAGTGAAGCGAACGTCCTCAACTTCTTCGGTTGAAAGTGTGTCTAAAGATAGAAGAAAACCTAGTTCAACAGAAAGAAGATCAACAGCAGGTAGGTCTTTAGAAACGGTGATAAATTTAACACTAGGGCTCGATCCTATTTAAGCCTATGTTCGCATAATTTTGAAACGTAATCGTTTTCCTGTTTCTTTATTTGCAATCAAACGAGAAACTTTTCTGTGCTTTTTTATAAATTCGCTTACGAGTCTAGATTTCTAGGGAGAAACAGAAGATGTAAAAAGTGGTGTTTCAAAATAAGATTCATATCCTTAAGGGTCTATATCCTTAGGTTGAATTTAAGCAGAAAAGTTCAAAATGTCTTACCCTTTGAGATACAGGGTGGTAAAGTTTGAAAAATATACACACTCCGCCAAAATTATCGCATATTTATGCTCGATTTTCTCTATATGCTTTAATACAAGAATGCGTTAATGTAAATGGCTATATCTCTCTTAATAATTAGGTCATTATGACAATTAAAAAAAAATGTTAAAGAAAGGTAAACAGGTAACTTTGGCGGAACCGTTGTTATTTACTGTTAACAATACATCTTACAGGGTAATTAAAAGTTTAAAACACAAATAAATAATTTTAAATCTATCTGTATAATGTGCTCTTAAAAAAATAATAACCAAATTTGTGATGATATAACCGCAGAAATAAGTAAGGGTATGTTTTATTCTCAAATCAGATTACTGCTTTTCAACAGCATATTGCACATGGCGAGTAAAAGTTATTTATTTCTGCCAAAAACTTTTTATCACCCTGCAGAATGTATTGTTAATACTAAATAATAACGGTTATTCCAAAGTTGTAGCTTTACCCTTCATAAACATTTTCTTTTTTAAATTGTCTTAATAACCTAAGTATTAAAAGAGATATGACAATTTAAGTAGTTTTGGCGGGGTGTGCATATTTTTTTTATAAATGTATGACCACCCTAAATATTTTAATAAAATTTGGTACATATTCACTATATGTTACGAGCATTTTTCTAATAGATAACTATTTTTGTTACTTTCTTCCAGTGGTGTTCAAGCGGAATAGAAAAAAAAATGTAATAAAATACTTTAAAAGCCATGAAATATTGCAAAAGGTATACCTAAATGTTACAATAGTAAATTGTGCAACAAGTTACCAAGTTTTGAAAAAGACTCTTTGCACACAAGTATGATGTTTGTGCACGAGCCGTAGGCGAGTGGTACAAGTCATGCGAGTGTGCAGAGTCAGTTTCAAATGTGTTGCACACGCAACTTTTTCTACAACAGCAGAAAATAAGGATTAATATGTGATTTTTATTATTTTTATTTTTTAACTTTTGACAGGACTGTGTTAAAATTTTTCATACGCTAAGTAAAAGTTTTTACACGCTTGTGTCAATGACAGAAAATAAAATATTTTTGACTTGTTGACACGTGATACATTTTTACACAGTAGTACCATACATCATGTGAAATTAGTCATTTCCTCAGATCCTATCTGACGTGGGTTTTTAGACACTTTTTATATCAGTCGTAGAAAACAATATAATGTTTACAATCTTATGTTTAAAAAAAATATATATATATTTTTTAGCAAAAGTTTCCAAATCGACCACAGAAAATACTAAAAAGAAATCTGTGAGTGACTCGAGTTCGACTAAAGCTTCCACAAAAGCTAGAAGACTTCAAAGAGCTTCAAGCAGGGAAGCGTTGCTGCAATCGCATGGCAGTTCGTCCGAAGATCTACCTGCTCATATAGAAGCTCCTGTTCGAAAACCTAGGTTAGTGAAGAAAACTAAAGCTACGCAATTGACAGTGACCAATGGAATTGAGTTAAAGATGCCCGTGCGGAAAAGTAGAGAGGAGAGAATGGATAGTAGTAAAAGCGATGAAAGGTAAGATTGTGTACTTTTTGGCATATATCAAGACAAATTAATATGCATAATTTTTTAATTTACTTTTTTACATAATATGCATATTACGCAGTCATTTTATTAAGAACAAGTTTTTGTTTAATTACCCATTAATGGCACCGCTAAAACGATTTCCTATTTTAGGCCATTGTAACATGTACGTTTAAAAATATTTTACTTTTTTGACTATGAAATATAAAATATAGGTGAAAAGCTAGACATTTTACATTGATTAAGCTTATTTCGGCAATATTTTTTCACAATTCTTCTAGTATATTTGTAGTATTTTTTTAAGGGATATAAAAATTGGTAAGTATAGTCTGAGACATACAAAAGCCATCAATGGCATCAGCTTGTCGTGTTCTCTCTTACTTTCAAATTGTTTCCTCTTTTGTTGCGCACACTATTGAAACAACTCGTTAAAAAAAAATAGTTGATTGCCGTCTGTACTTGTATGACGCCTCTGCCTTTTCTTATATGAATTTTACGTTTAGTATTTTAAAGGTTCATATTAAAGCGGTTTTTTATGTCTCCCTATAAAACATTTTTCGCATTTTCAGGATATTGGGTAGTTTATCCGAAACCAGGCATAAGAGTGCCGTTTCTACGATAACAAGTACAGCCGAAAAGTGTTCAAGGGATAAATCAAGAGACAGATCGAGAACTAGAAATGAAGAGTCTAAGTTAAAAAGTCATACTAAGCGAGAAAGTAGTAATAAAGGTAGGCAGTACATATTATAGTAGTGATGTAATTTAAAAAAAAACATATGTAGTAAAAAGCTTTACTGAGTGCACACTTTGGTTCGTTAGTTATTTCTGAGTGTAAAAGAAAATGCATTGCTTTGAGCTCTGAGGTCCAAGCATGTTTTTTTTTATTTTGAACGAAGTTAACTCGACCTTTAATTTTCCCCGTATTGAACATACAATAATTATAACATCACCTTATTTCTTGTGCAAATATTTAAATCTTTTAGCAAAATTAATATAAAATTATATTAACTCTAAATCCTTTATTCTAAATATTATATTCAAAAATAACAGTTCGTAGAGTTAGGATATTACATACCGAAAGGTTCGTCGCTGAGCGGATCACAGGATATCCAATGTAAATTTTAAAGGGGTAATTATTGGCTGCCCTGCACATTTTACAAAAAAAAATGTAATAACTTTTGAAGAGACCAATATGACAAGGTTTCAAAATATTTTATAGGCGAATCTCGAACTATTCAATTAAAGGTAATTGCAAAATTACCAAATTTTCGGCTTTATCAAAACCAAACAGGCACCTGTAAAATGAATGTTGTCACTAACATGAGGAAAAGTGTCAATAAATCAGTGACAGCCTTAAAACAAATTGTTTGCTAGTGGCTGTTGTCTGTTTGGTTCTACCCGAAGCAAAAATTTGGTTATTTTGCAATTAAATTTAATTGACTAACTCAAGATTCGCCTTTTAAACTTTTTGAAACTTGGCACGAGAGTTTATCAGATTGGGAGTAGTAATACATTTTTTCTCTAAAATGTACAGGGAGCCAATAATTAGACCCCTTGTTATTGACACGGGATTTCCTATGTTTTACCTGCCCCTTAGAATTTTGCATTTTTACAATTAATTTATAATAAATATTGACGTTTTTTTTCAGTTATAAATAAATTGTTTATTCTTCGCTTCGTATAAAATTCTCTTAAAATATTATAATATCACAAATGTTACGGGTCCCTTAATAACTTGGGAAAGGCTACCAAATCACCTTTTTGTCATGTTTATACACAACTCATGATCTCTTGTATCTCCCCAACCGCCATTTTCAATTATTCTGTTCTTTGTAGTAGGAGAATCAACAACAGTAATAGTAGAGGGATATAATTTGTTTTTGGCATTAGAAAGAAGCTGCTGTATCCTTATTATTATTGCATCCCCTTTACAATCTTTCTCTTGAATATGAGTTCCACTAAAAATAAAAAATAATAGTAATTTATATGAGAAGTGCATACAGTCAAACATTTATCGCTATAGGTAGCTACTAAAATGAAAAACTTTATATTTATGATAGTAATCAAATAAATTATGTTAAAATATTTTTTTATCTTAAACGGTTTAGAATGACGAACCACGTTTCGTCATTCTAAAAATTAATCCTAAACAGCATAAAATAATATCAAAAATAAAAAATTAACATTTTTGACCTGAGTAAATGGAAAAAATGATAATTTTCGATAAAATACACAAATCCCTATTTATTTTAAGGCAAAAAATTGTTTTGTTTTTATTCTTGCTTTTTATGTCATATTGTCTATGGGTACTTTTTAAATAAATTAAAGTAGCTTAAATATTTTTCTTGAAAACAAAGGCAGATACAAAGAAAATACAAGGGACTAAAATGTTAAATTGTTAATTGCTTAATCAGAAAAAAAATATATTAAAACTTTATAAAAATCATAATATTGGCTATGGCGCCCACTGAGACGCCACTGGACCCAATACTACTAATCTAGGCAAAGCTTTACAAACACCTTATAAAATTAAATAAGTGTCTCAAATGTCATTCAAATCGATTAAAGGGTTCCTAAGATATTTAAAAGATACCGACTTTTTTCAAAACTTTAACGCCCTGTATCTCAGAATGAAAGCAAGTCCGAACATATGTTTATTGAAGGAACTTTTTTTATAAAAGATGTAAGAGAGCACCCCCTCAAGTTCTGCCACATGTTTAATGAACACCCTGTTTATTAAACGGTTTTATTGTACTAAAAGCTAAAAATTAATTCGGTACGGCTTAGCTTCCAGATCGCACCAATCTTCTTATCAATCTGGGGTATTGATCAGACAAATAATAAAATTTTCTGGAGTAGCGTATCCGGAGTAAATATTATGATAGAAATTTGACGTGCCCAACGAATTTATTATTTGTCTGATCAATACCCCAGACCTATAAGAAGATTAGTGCGATCTGGTAGCTAAGCCGTACCGAATTAATTTTTAGCTTTTTGTACAATAAAACCGTTTAATAAACAGGGTGTTATTAAACATATGGCAGAACTTGAGGGGTGCTCTCTTATATCTTTTTATAAAAAAGTTCCTTCAATAAACATATGTTCGACTTGCTTTCCTTCTGAGATGCAGGGCGTTAAAGTTTTGAAAAAAGTCGGTATCTTTAAATATCTTAGGAACTCTTTAATCGATTTGAATGACATTTGAGACACTTATTTAATTTAATAAGGTGTTTGTAAAGCTTGCCTAGATTAGTAGTATTGGGTCCAGTGGCGTCTCAGTGGGCGCCACAGCCAATATTATGATTTTTATGAAGTTTTAATATATTTTTTTTCTCATTAAGCAATTAACAATTTAACTTTTTAGTCCCTTGTATTTTCTTTGTATCTGCCTTTATTTTCAAGAAAAGATATTCAAACTACTTTAATTTCTTTTAAAAAGTACCTATAGTACCATATGACATAAAAGCAAAAATAAAAACAAAACAATTTTTGCCTAAAAATAAATAGGGATTTGTGTATTTTATCGAAAATTATCATTTTTCCCATTTACTAAGGTCAAAAATGTAAATTTTTTATTTTTGATATTATTTTATGCTGTTTAGGGCTAATTTTTAGAATGACGAAACGTGGTTTCAATTTTTTTTTCCTGAAAACGGAGCGAGATATGAAGAAAATACGAGAGACTAAAAATGCACCTGTTATTGTTGAACTTAGTTAATGTATAAAAACCTCATAAACATTCAGTGGCGTACTATTTTTCACAATAATATTGGCTGTGGTACCCACTGAGACGCCACTGGACCCAATAAAACTAATCTAGGCAAAGCTTGAAAAGAACCTTATAAAATTAAATATGTGTCAAATTTTATTTAAATCGGTTAAAAGGTTCCTAAGATAAAAATTAAAAGATAGCGACTTTTTTTCAAAACTTTAAAGCTCTGTATCTTAGAATGGAAGCAAGCCCGGATATATATGTTTATAGGAACTTTTGTTATAAAAAAATATAAGAAAGCACCCCATCAAGTTTTGCCCTATGTTTAGTAAATACCCTGTATATTTTGTTGACCCAAATAAATAACAAATATTAAATAAACAGGTCAAGCTAAGTAAACCGTTTAAAAATAGCATTCCCATATAACATTTTTTGCCGGCGTTGTACATTTAATTTACTGGCATTGCCAACACTCTTTAATGGCAAGGCATTGGCAAAAAGGAATCAAAAAGACGCGAAAGTGGGCAATTGGCCGTTATTAGGCCACGTGTTACAGATAAAGTGATGGCATCCGTCATTAATAAGTTATTGGCAAAAAATGCGTTTAAGATGATGGCATCCATCATTAATAAGTTATTGGCAAAAAGATAACAAAAAGACGAAAGTGGGCAAATGCAGATACTCCCAAGCAGCAAGCTGACGTCTTATTGACGAAAATTGTCGCATATACTTTTTTAAAAGCTAAAATGTTGCGATATTTTATTTGAAAATTAAAATAGGAAAAAACTCCTTGCTGCATGCAATTTCCTTGCAATGCAAAGTACCATCTCTCGGAACACTGTCCAACTTGGAGATGCAGATTTGTCACTAGCCGAAGATATTTCTTTCAAAGCTAAGTGAGATCACCTAACGCAGACCGCTCTCGAATGTATTTTTGTCTAATGGGTACGGTTTAGACGATAAAAAGCGAAGATATTGCAGAAACGTAGTAGTTTATTGTCCATTACGCCATCTATCGGTATGTCAAAAAACTATTAAATATATATAATATTTTTTATTAACACGTCTTTAAAACTTTTAATAAAGTTTTAAACAAAATGTTTACAGCTCCTAACAGTCTACTTTAATATCTTGCCTTCTCGACTAGCCATCACCAATTAATCACACAACACACACTTATTAGGTAATGAATACATTTAATTATGTCTATTAAAAAACTCTTTTCTTTAAAAAGAAACTAAAAAGCTAGAAAACCACGTAGAAAACAAATGCACAAAGCGGTCACTTTCGGTCGAAATTAACGTAGCTAATTTTACCATCATTTTATTTTTATTCGCTCCAAAATACATAATAAACATTTTGTTTGACCTAATTTTTATTTGCATGATTTTTAACAATAAAATGTTATGAAAAGGCCATTTCCTTTAAATTATGTAAAAAACATAAAATAATGTTGTTTAGCTGCCATTATAAATAAAACAGATCAAAAAAATTGCTTTAATGTTAGTTAAATACCAATGTTAATAATATGGTTTAAAAAGTATGAATATGCGTTGAAGGTTTGCCTTCAAAAATCCAATATTTATTTGCCTGCAACAAAAACGCGTGCTTTATTTAATCAGGATTGGTATGCCGCCATTTTTGTATGCTTGCCGGCAATTCGCCTGCATGTAAAATTTATTGGCAATTAAGTGTTTATTTAGGGTTGACTTTTTAATGCGTATAAGATGTTGGCATAATATTGCCACCAATTGCCAATGCTTTACCATCAATGCCAATATGAAAAATGTACATTGCCGGCAAATAGTGTTTGCTGGGATTTTTTAACGGCCGTAGAAAAATATTTATTAGGGCCCCAATTTAGGTATAAAATGTTTAAATTGAATATTCTTATAAAGTAATACAGAATTTAAAAATATATATATATTTTTATGTTACGTTTGTCCAATCTGTTAACTTTATTGTAACATACCTAGGAGATCCTGGTAGAGCCTAAAGCAATCTTATCTATCCACGATCTACCAGGATATTTCAGGTGTTTTTTTTTGCAATAATATTAGGAACCTACCATTCGCCAGTATGAAACAATCTTGGTGCCACAGGAATCATAGATCGATATTTTGTGTCACCACAGATCTGATTAATATAATTTAAACTCCAATCCCAGTTGTAGTCATCAAATTCACAAAACTGTTTCGCACATTTTAAAATTATATTAAAGGTCGTTCGATTAAATGTCAGCCCTAGATTTGTTGCTAAAGAACTCATTTTAACCTAAAATTCATATAAAAAAGGTTTTTATTATATTTTAGATATACAGACTGTCCACGGACGGGGTTTACAAGAAGACAAAAGGAGCAAAAATTTTATTTTTGGAAAAAATTCATTCTTCCTGAATTTTTTGCTTAGTAAAAAAATATTATTCACGAAGAGAAAAATGTTGATTTTGTAAGCAGGGTTCCCAAAAACTTTAAAAACATGTTTTTTTCCAGAGTAAACCACCTTTATTTTTAATTTTTAAGCAAAATGTCATAAGAAAAAATTATTTAGAATAAAGTTTGAAATCAATAAAAGCAATAGTACGTAATTTTATTGAACTTCATTATTTGGAGAACACGCTTTGATTACATTCGTTTACAGCTGAAAAATTGTGTTGTTAGGAATTTGGAAAATGCAGATGTTTAAATTATGATTTTTTTAGGTTTTATTATAAAGATGTAAAATATTTAATTTTTAATAACTTAAAAATCAGTTTCTTAAAACTTTTTGATAACTTTAATAAAGTTCTTTAAAATGCTATTTCAAATTAATTTTCTAAATGATATTTTGCTTAAAAATTAAAAATAAAAGTAGTTTGTTCTTTAAGATAAATCATGTTTTTTAAGTTTTTGCGTAGGTACCCTGAATACAAAATCAACATTTTCCCTTCGTAAATTATAATTTTTTTACAAGCTAAAATTTTTATCAAGAATAACTTTTTCTCGGTAAATAAAATTTTGTATTTCTGTGTTCTCTTATAAACCACATCCGTGGACAGTCTATACAGGGAACACAAAAATTTGATTGTCTTTTAAATTAACCTAAGCAGCAAGCTGACGTCTTATTGACGTCTCTTTTTAGTCATTTTTGGTCACATTTGGTCAGGAAAGACGTCATAGGATGACGACAAAATGACGTTAAATTGACCCCCTAAGTCACAGACAAAAGATGTCCCGTTAATGACGTCATAATGACGTCTTTAAGATGACGAAAAATTGACGCACATACTCTTTTTTTAAAGATAAAATGATACGACTGGCATACCAGCAATCGTTTTAAAAAAATGTGCTCCAGAACTTTGCACACCAATCTTAACTCGGCTCTTTCGAATTTCACGACACAGGTATCTTTCCGGAAAGCTGGAAAGCTGCACGTGTTCAACCTATTCCCAAGAAAGGATCTAAATCTCTTCCATCTAACTATAGACCAACTTCAATTCTCTCAGTTCTTTGTAAAGTAATGGAAAACTAATTAATTCACAAATTCTTAAGTACTTAGAAAAACACAAAATTTTGCATGACAGGCAGTATGGATTTCGCCACAAAAGATCTACAGCAGATCTTCTTTCCTTCGTATCACACTGCTGGAATAAGTCTCTTGAGTTTCTAGGTGAGTCCCAGATCGTTGCTCTTGATATATCCAAAGCTTTTGACCAGGTCTGGCATGCCGCACTTCTTAATAAACTTCCCTCCTATGGTCTTTCAACTAAACTCTGTACTTGGCTCTCTAGTTATCTATCTGATCGTCGTATATCAGTTATTGTGGACGGCCATTCTTCATGCTTTCACCAAGTAAATGCTGGAGTCCCTCAGGGCTCAGTTCTGGCACCAACATTGTTTCTTCTTCACATCAACGACCTTCTCTCGTCCACAACTAATTCCATTCATAGTTTCGCCGACGATAGTACCCTTCACTCCAGTTTTCAGGTTCCTAAACCCATTACTAAACCTGACTTGGAAAACAAACGCAGAGCGATGCAGATATCTCTTTCGCAGGATCTTAATTTAATATTGGATTGGGGCGCTAAAAATCTCGTCCATTTTAATGCATCCAAAACACAATCATGTTCCTTGTCGCGAAAAGAGTCATCAAATACTCATCCTCTACTTATGAGCGGCCAAGTTTTACAGAGCAAAGACACCTTTAATCTTGTGGGCGTCACATTTGAAAGTAACCTTAACTGGCATAAACACATTGTATCTATAGCCACGGCAGCTTCAAAAAAGCTTGGATTTCTCTTTCGAGCCAAAAAGTATTTTTCCCCTTCTAATTTATACACTTTATATGTGTCCCAAATCCGACCTCCCTTGGAATATTGTTCTCATATCTGGGGCATGGCGTCCCCCACAACCCTAAGCATTCTTGATTCTATTCAAAGAAGAGCTATTCTGTCTCATTAATGATCCTTCACTTACAGAAAGGCTTCCTCTCTTGCACATCGTCGGGCTGTGGGGGATTTATCGCTTTTTTATAGGTACTTCCATGGCTTCTGCTCTGAAGAATTGTCCAGTATAGTTCCTCCACTTACGGTTCCCAACAGAGAAACTCGTGGTTCCGCGCGTATGCATCCCTATACGGTCCAACTGGACAGGCCCCGAACTTCCCACTTTGTTCGTTCTTTTATCCCTAGAGTTTCTAGGTTGTGGAACCTGCTGCCCGCGGAGGTCTTTTCCTTCCCCCCCAAATCTTCAAGTATTTAAGTCCCGTGTCAACAAACTCCCTCTTACCTCGCTTAAGACACCCACGGTACGTTAGTATTTAGGCTTTTAGCCTCGTGGTTTGTCCAAAGACAATTTCCTTGCACTGCAAGGTCTCATCTCTGGGGACACTGTCAACCTGGAGATGGAATAGATTCTTACACAAGCCGAAGATATTTCCTTTAAAGCTAATTGAGATCCCCAACCGCAGACCACTCTCAAAATATTTTGGTCCCATCGGTATGGTTTAGGCCATAAAAGAGAAGATGTGGAATAAGCGTGGTAGTTTATTGTCCATTGCGCCATCTATCGGTAGAGTGTTTGCCTATTTCAATTTTGTAAAATTATGATCTATTTTCCGTCATTTTTCAGGCGGTTTCTTGTGACGTCACAGATTTTATAAGCTAGTATGACGAAAAAATGACGTCGAAAAGACGTCACTTCAGCGACGTCAAAACACGTCATTAAATGACGTTAAAATTACGTCATAACTTTGGTCTGATGACGTTCTATGACCAAAAATTACTTAAAAATGACGTCATAATGACGTCAGCTTGCTGCTCAGGAAACGCCCATGTATTGTGTTATCATTGAAAATATCCTGAAAGAGCTTAAAGAATTATATAAACTTTTACATGTCTTTCATTAGTTTCAAAAATATGGCCAAAGAAATCTGCCATTATATCTACAGTGGTAGGCTTAGCTTTTACATGCAACTGTTTTTATAAACCGTTTGGAAGGTAAACATTATACTTAAGTGCTACATACCTGATTAACATCTCTCATTGGCCCATATGATTTGACGTTCACGTGAAATCCCAAACCCAAAACTTACAGTCAACCAATTGATCACATTTTTTATTCATTGCCTTTAATATATAGATAAAATCTTCCCACTACATAATGATCTTCTTCTAAAAAGTTACCAAACCGGTATATGCCTTTGTTATTTTAAGATGGTTAAATACATAGTTTAATTTCCACCACCAGTGATGTTTTATTTGCGTGTACTTAGCTTCTCTATAGTGACCATATTTGTCTGGGTGTTCAGCACCAAGACATTTTGTTGTTAAAGCTCTACAAAGTTATATGTACAGTGAGTTCAATCTAACTTATCCACATTTTGAACGTCAATTACTTTTTATTTCGCGACTTTATTAAGAATTGAAAAATTACATTTAACAATTCCTAAGGGCGAAGTCTAGCTGATGACTACCAGCTACTCAGCTTAACCCTTTATCTTTAAATTTACTTACATAAAGTTCATAAAATTACATCAATATTACCTATAGTTAAATTACATCTATAGTTACAATCTACATATCTAAATTATGTTCTTTACACTTTCTAAATAATTCTAAACATTTTGCTTATCCAATAGTACATTTTTAACTTTACTACGAAAAGTGGCCAATGTGTTACAACTAAAATACATTGTAAATTCATTATATAATCTGACGGCATTGTATGTAAAACATCGCTGAAAAAGAGCCGTAGTATGCTGTGGAATGGTAAGAGAATTTACTCTAACGCTAACATGATGAGCCTCATTTCTAAAAATTAGCCTAGATCTTAAATAAATTGGGACAGATGTCAGCAATAACTTATAGGTAAATGCTAGTAAAAGATATTGAAATAAGAAACCTATTTTTAACCATCTCAGTTCTTTGATTTTTTCCGAAACATGGTCATATTTTTTAGACCAAAGATAAATCGACAACAATTGTTTTGAATTTTTGAAGACGCTGTTTGTCTTGTTGCGTTAAACAAGGGTAATATACTGTAATACAGTAAGAAATTGTTGACATTATGTATGCTTCACAGAGTTTTTTTCTAACTTTAAAATTAAGGATATGTTTATTTGCGTACAGCATCTTTAAAGCCATATACGACTTTTTACTTAAGTTTAAAATATGCTGACTAAATCTAAGTTTGACATCGTAGTTTACTCCTAGGTTCCTGGCAGTTTCGGAAAAGCAGAGACGTTGACCATCAATATAAAAGTTAAGATAATTCTTCAAAAATTCAGTGCATCCAACAGGTGCAAAAAGTAAGACCTGGGTTTTTTCGAGTTTAATTTAAGATTATGTTTATTGCTATAATTCAAAATTCTTTGCAAATCCGAATTGACATTTGCCTCAATTTCATTGTAATCATTTGGATCAAAAGTGTATATTAATTGAGTATCGTCAGCATAAGATTGTGTTTTGGAAAATTCCGTCACATTACTCATGTCAAATGTATATAGTAAAAAAGAAGTGGCCCCAAAATGGAGCCTTGCGGCACACCCGAGGTCACGTCTCTGATATCCGACACTTCCTTATGTAATCTAACAAACTGACGTCTGTCCTGCAAAAATAATATATTTAATTTATCTGATCTCTATACTTTAGTAGTTTCGGAAAGATGACCATTTAAATATGAAAAATATTATTATTAACATTTTCCAACTTATACCTACTTACGGTGACTAAGCTTAGACTGTAGATACATGATTGAAAATTACATCTATTATTTTTCTTCAGACTTTAAATGGAAATATATTAGACACTATTAAAAATAGATATAGTCCAAATCTTATATTTTTATAAACCGCTTTAAAAACCTTTCCAATGGTAGGTATTATTATACACAGCTGGTCCCATTTTAAAAAAAGTAAGGTTATGTCAGAATATATTCTGTTAATAAAATTGCAAGTTGGTTTTGGATGACATTTAATTTTTAAGTTAAGAAACTAGTAAAGTTATAGACATATAAAACGTGGACAACGTTATATTGGACGCTAACTGTACTTCGATTACATAAATCATTATTTATTGTTAATATACTTGTATACAGGGTGGTATTCATTTAAAAAAACTTTACCAACTCAAGTGATCTTTGAAGAGAGGCAGATTTGAAAAAACCGCCGATACACGTCTAAGTTGCTTGTTGACAGGGAGAACAATTTTTACAAAAATTGGACCTGAACCTTAACCACCAGGCGACCACCACAAAATTTTAAATGATAAGGGAGTCAAGTGGACATCATTTTAAAGCTCATGACGAGTACAATATCTTTTTCTACTACATAATGGCGGTACTTTAAAAATTACCCAAATACCTGATTGGGATGACCATATTTCCCAAACTAATAAAGATGTACCTAATGTGGTATTTTCTTAAAGCTATTTTAAAAATCTTCTTATTGGTAATATATTATACAGCTAGGGTGCTTCATTAAAAAATATACACTTTTTATCCTACCCTGTGTATTATTACTAGTATGACTGTTTAATAGATCCTTAAAAGAGCTTTAAGAAATTACCACATTAAGTGCATCATACTTTATTAGTTTTAAAAATATGACCATCCCAATTAGGTATTTAGGCAATTTTTAAAGTACTGCCATTCTATAGTAGGTAAAAACCTTATATTTAAGGGTTGTAAAGTACTCGTTACGAGCTTTAAAATGATGTATTACTTGACCCCTTTTCTCATTTAAGAATTTTGAGGTGGTAGCTCTGATGGTTAAGGGCTTGAAGGGGTCCAATTTTTTGTAAAAAATATTTGCCCTCAATAAATATCTTGTCTTGTTTCGGCGATTTCCTTAGATCTTTTTTTTTAGCAAATAACTTGAGCGGTAAGTTTTTAAATGAACACCATGTAAATGTAACGCCGAATTTCTGTAATTGCCGATTTCATGTATTCGGCAAAATTAAAATTTTGCTTAATTCGTGAAGTAGGCTTTTCTGTCACATTGGGGAGGTCATGGTTAGTTCTGGTTATTAAAATCTTTTTTAACACAATACAACAAAAAAAAAGAATAAACTAATCAGAACTAGCCATGTTCACCCCAATGTGACAATTTTATTACCGCTTATTTTACGAATTAAGCACAATTTTACCGAATACAAATACCGAATCAGCATATACACAAATTTGGAGTAACATATATATCCAGAATAGTATTTGATCTAATCCAACCTTTCTTTTCCAATATCTCTTGAACAATCACGTGGATCAGTTCCTGGAAACTGGTCAGGATATGCTTCTATCGAGTATTGGAGAAATATCTGAATAACCTTACAAAATGTTATACTTTGTATCAGTTCATTTATATTGCTATCATATACATCATGTGAGAAAACCAGTAAAACCTGGTTAATATCTTTAGCTTTAGAGAGGCTCTCGATGAGGTACCTTAAATAGGTAATTCTGTTATGGACCTAAAAATTGTATAATTACTTTTAACTACTAAATTTAAATAAAAAAAAACTTCTTTGGGAGAGATAAAGGACCTCATACTTTAATCCCCGAAGGCTGAAAGCCTAAATACAATGTACCGTAGATGTTTTAAAATAAAGATTTGAAATCCACTAGTGCTTTTAATAAAAAATACATAATATAAATAGTTTGGAGTAAGGGTTATCTAATTAAAAAATTACCTGAATAACAATAACTAGCGAATCATTTTTTAATAATCCATAAGTTTCTTCGTTTATAACATTTTGCTCTTCATTATATAGTTTAATTTTTTCTCTTATTTCGGCTACATTTCGTGGAATTGCATTTATATTTTTATTTTCATTATCTCCGACAACACTTTCATTTTTAGTACTTGTAAGTTTTTCTGCTGGTATTGCGGGTTGTGGTGAATTTTCATTTAAATATTTTGCCCAATAAAAATTTCCAAAATTTACTTGTATATATACAAATGTCAGTACCAACAATATAATAAAAGTTCTAATCCAGCAACTAAACAGATTTCGGCCTATACACAATCGTATAAGCTTATCTAAATTATAATGACCATGTCTACAACAAAAAAATCAATAATAAGTACAGTTTTATTTAAAATTGGTACCGTGGGTATCTTAAGTAAGTTAAAAGGAAATTCCTGGCTCGCCTGCGTTTGCTTTAAAAGCTTTAGGTTTGAGAAACTAAGTAGTGGAATAAGAACTATGGTAAGCAAAACTATAAATTAAGTTAATCCTAATATAATTTCGTTATTATGAAAAAGAAACAGAGTTGGTACTACTACTGAGCTTAAGGGCATCCCAGTCATAACTTGGTTAAAACTGAAGAGTGGCCATCCACACTATAAAACCTGTTGATCTTTTTAACACGCTTTTATTAACTTGGGTTGTAACTATCTATCTGGCTGCCTATGTAACGGAATCTTTGAGCCTAATTTTAACCAACTTCCAGCTATTCGATTTCTTTGAAACTTTGCACACGTATTAAGGACCCATGACAATGCAATAATCTGCAAACAGTATCCCTTTATCTTTTTTTTAATCGCCAGGAAAAAAATTCCATTATATTATAAAAACAACACCTAGGATGCCATCTGTTGGAAAAATTTCAAACTTTGCTATTAAATGAAGAAGAAATTTTTTAGTGGATTGCAAAATGTTGGCAACGGTCCAAACATTGCCTGGATTGCCATCTGTTGGCAAAATTTGAAACTTTGCTACTTAATGAAGAAGAAATTTTTTAGTGAGTTGCAATCTTTTGCAAATTTTAAAATTTGCTACCATTGTCATTTGATAGGGGGCTGGTTATTTTCTTTTTGCTGCTTAATTAAATAGTATGTTCTAATTTACTGTTATATTAAGAATTTTGTGCAATATAACGAACTAAAAAATGAGAAATAATTAATAGTTTAAAAAAACTAAAAAAACACGCTTTTATATGCAACCGAACTAAAAATTTAAAAATAATTTTTCATTATAAAAATATTTTCACTTCATAGTAAAAGCGTGGGGTGCATTTTACTATTTTTCATAACTTTTCCATCATAGATATTGGCAAATATAATAATTATAACATTTAATATATTAAGCACCCCACGCTTTTTACTATGAAGTGAAAATATTGTTATAATGAAAAATTATTTTTTAATTTTTAGTTCGGTTGCATATAAAAGCGTGTTTTTAGTTTTTAAACTATTAATTATCGACCCTACATTTAAATCAACATAACAGTTCAACAACATAATTGTTATGAATAATAAGAAAGTTATTTATATTTCGTAACTCAATACACAAACACAATATTGTTTTTTTATATTTTATTTTTTTAGGAACAGTAAGCAGTTCGTCAACTCGTGCTACCTCCTCAGCTAGCAAAGGCCATCATTCGCAGCGAACATCAGCTTCAAAAGAGTCCAGTGTGACGCAGCATCGCATCTCGACAGCGTATGTACCCGCTTGTACCGCTAGGCGGCGCCATCACAAGCACGCGTACACGCAGGAGAACGAGTGCCCGTGCTTGTGCTCTTGACAGTGCTCATACACAATTTAGAGCACGGTGATTTACATTAGGTAGTGAATGTTGATCAGTATCAGTTTTTTTAATGTAAACAAAGTTGCTAAGCACGATTTATATAACAAATTAGTTTTTTTCGTAATTAGTTACAAGAAAAAAATTCTACCAATGTAACAACTGGCATAATTTCCAAAATAAGGTTTTTAGTGCCTATTTTACGTAAAAAAATACATACGTTATGCTAAAACCTGTCAAATAAATATATTTTATATGTACCCTAATAGAAGTATGTATGTATATAGTCAACCTTTAACTTATACTAACAACTAACATCACATTATTTACTATACATGAAAAATTACAGCTAAATTTATAAATTCGTTAGCCAATAATGGCTTTTAAATACTAAAACTTTAACTTCATGTTTTATGTGTTTTAAAATCCTTAGAATAAAAAGGCTGCTAAAAAAAGCTGCTAAGATTTTACTTTCGTTAAAAAAAAGAATAAACATATAGGTAACTCTTATAATATGGCCAATTTATTTTAATGATGTAGATTATACAACTAAGCATAAAAGAGATTTATTTAAAGAAATTTATAATTTTAAAATAATTTTTATTTTATATGTATTGCACACAAGATAAAAAAATACTATATAGCAACCCCATGAAATAGTAAATACAGCGACACCAATAATTTAAAATAAAATGGTGAATTTTAGTGTACATTTGTTTTATAAATAATATTTTTCGGTATAGTAAAAATTTTTTTGCTCTCATTTTTACGTTTTATAAAATACATAATATACTTAAAGTCTTCTTTGGGCTGTAGATAATGTAGGAATCTCATCATTTTGTTTTTAAGTAGGTATATTTCCCAAATTTTATATGCAGCATTTATTGCAAATACGTAATTAAAGATATAAAAACGTTTTGTTTTTATATACCCATAGTTGTATCTATTAACGTCCACAATATTTTGATGCCAAGACTAAAAATTGTTTCACCCTACATACAGAATTTTTTTTGGGACTGCTTTTAAACTATTGTACAGCATTACTTTTTGTCTTGTAGTATCTATCTGATATCATAAGTTATCTATATATTTTTAAAATCTTTCTTGTTTAAGGTGCTAAAAAGTATGAAGCTCCTAACTTTGATTTTTATTAATTAGCCTGCTTGCTTGATTACCCAATAAAAAATGTATAAAATCTTTATAGGTATTAAATGCTGATTCAACTGTTTGTGACTTAGCATATTGCACATATTTAACATTTTTCATTTATTACTAACAAATAACTTATTATTAGAGAAAAACCTATGATATTTTTGTATCCTGTCGAATAAATAAGAAAAGTTGTGTAAGGAGATCAAGTTTTTACCATTCTTATTTTCTTTTTATTGTACAAAAATAAATAAAAATATTGCTCTGTCAGATTAAATCTGTAGTTTTTAAATCAGTAATCAGATATTTATTACATCACACACAATTCTATTCAAATCTAAAGAATAATTTACCTGCTTACTCTACTTAACTTTGTTTAGACATATCAAATGTGCTATTTTTATAAAACCTTTTAAAAACCTGATTTCAAAACTACACAATTAACCCAACAAATCCATATTTTAATTTTCTTGTAATACTGAAAATAATAAACTTGGGGAGGTGTTAATTTATATCTTGACACCCGGCACCTCTTTTTACTTTTCTGTCTTCTATAAAAACTCATAAAATTTAATTATCACTTTATTTAAGTCAAGAACTATACTTCTTTTTTCAAGACATTATCTAATTTTTAATCTACTTAAAAAAACACACAAGGAAAAATAATAAATAATAAATATACTAGACATATCATGAAGCATATCCTAACCCATAACCCCAATGTTTATTTCATTTTTGGTAGAATGTATTTACCATAAAGCTACTGCATATATAGGTTTTAATATATTTTTAAATTTTAATAACTTTAATTACTTTAAAAAGGACATACCAAAAATGAAAGACTATTTATAATAATTAGCCGTAGTGAACCCAATAATATTTTAAGAATATAACGAAATATTAACGCATGATATTTTATACAAAAATTAAAAGTAGATACTGATCCTTCATGGCCTAATGTAGAATCATCATTGAAGTAGTAGTTGATGGTATACTAAGCTTTTCAGATGAACTGATATTATAAACGTTGCTGCTCTAACTGATAAAATCAATAGTCTCAGATCCGAATACAAAGCTACCTCCACTCACCTGTTTTCCAGATAAAAACTATTTTATTTTAAAAATAAGATTTTAACAATGGTATGGCCAGTGGATGGCCAAAAAAAATCAAGGCTATAATTATTTCAAAAAAGAAAATAAATATAAAATAAAAAATTGAGACACCCTGCATAAGGTAACTTTCTTTTTTATTCTACATCACAATACTAATATATTACTCACTTTTTTTTCTAATTTTATAAATAAAGTCGTAAAAAATTAAAATCATAAACTTTAAAGATTGTTACAAATTTTAGGTGCATTCTGAATTATTTAAAAATACTTATTTTATAAACTTATATTAGCTTGTATATAAAAAATAGGAGTTTGCTATTATAAACGGTGTGTCAAAAATGTTGATATATTTTTTTAATAACATACAGTGTGTCTACGTAGGTTGGCGTCATATGGGAAACTTTTGTATGATTGATTTTACGAGCAAAAGTTATTCTTTATAAAAAGTTCTACATGGTCCAAAACCTAAAAATAAACCATTAGATATCAAATTGTATCAGTCCTCTACGAGGTTTGGCCAAAACTGTAATTTTTGTTTAAGAGTAAAGTACCTTTTTAAATTTATTGTTATTAAAACAAGAAGAATGGACAATGCACTAATGCATACACTTAAATTTTTCGATTTTTCGAAAACAAATTTTTGAAATAAACAAAATTGCATATTTTAGGGGTAACTTTTAATTCTAAACAATACTTTTTTATAACAGTTTGCGATATTAGCAAAAATAAAGGTACTTTACTCTTGAGCAAAAATCAAATTTTTGGCCAAGACGCGTATATGACTGACATTGATATCTGATGATTGTATTTTAGGTTTTGGACCATGCAAAACTATTTAAAAAATAACTTTATTTTCGTAAAATTAATAATTAAAAAGTTTCCCATGTGACGCCAGCTTATGTAGAAACACTGTACATATAGCCTTGATCATAGTTTTTTAAGCAACCATTTGCAATGCGTTTATTTACATACCATATTTGATTAAAAAAGTTTTCATCCTGTAAGCAGATGGGTGAAGGTTCTATCCGGATTTCGTATTACAATAATAAATTAAAATTTTAGTTAATTTATAAAAATAATAAATTAAAAAAATAATAAGTAAAAGTCGAAAGGTAAATATTTTTAAGACTTACTTATTTTTGTTTTTCCAGATGCAAAATAAACCAGGCGAAAAATTTGAGGGATGTTTCCTTGCATGATTTTAAGATTTTTTTATAAAAATGGGTTCCAAATTCTTTATTCTTACGATGCAGGGCTTTAAATTTTATAAAAATTGTAGATAAAATTAAATGAACATTTTAGTAAAATTTGCAAGTTTAGATATAAAATTAACTTAATTTAAAATTTGTTGCTAGTGTCACATATTAGGAATAAAATAAAAAATGTATTTGTGCCTTTTTAATGGTTCTGATATATGCAATTTTTTAAAAACAAAGCAAGACATAAAAAAATTAAAAGTACATTTTTATTTGCCTTATCTAAGAAAAAATGTAAAAATTGTAAAGAAGTCAGTAAATTTCATTTTTTTGTCCAAATTATTAGTCCAGGTGCAGCTCAAGATGCTAATGGACTTTAAAAATATAATTAAGTTGATTCCAAATTAGCCCTCTAATGGCATAAATAGCTTCACTAAATTACTACAACTTGGGCACAGGATATTTATAGGAAACCATTTTTTAGTAACTCTTTGTCCTTAAATCAAACAAGAAATCGTCCCCTAAAGTTTGGCAGTGTACCTACACCCTATCTGCATTTTTAATATTAAAAAGTAAAAACCCTTAAGGCTGGTTTACACGATCAATAATATTGTGGCAATATCGATGTTGATCAATGTATTGAACTGTAGGAGGTACATTAAAACAATAATTATATTATATTCTGTTAATAATATCGCTTGAATAATACTAAACGTTTAAGGGCGCTATAAATAAAAGTGTTTTATTGAAGAAATACGTTTAGTAAAATTGACTTCAAGGTAGTTTTAAAAGATTCCAAAATTGTGCCACTTAAAAATAAAAGTCTTGCAAGCAAAATAAACAAAATTAAAATGTATCGCGTTGGTGCAAAACGTTTGCACGAACGCAACCCCGTAACAAACGCAAAAGGAAAGCCATTTTTTAATTTGTTTTAATGGCTTACGATATATTCATTTTAAAATGGACCTGTTATGGATAGTAATATAGCATGAGGTTTAAAATATGCCACACGCACAAAATGCCTTTTTATTAATTAATTAAATATTTACAAAATATTTTTTTCAGAAATATCAAGAAATGCCATCGTTCCGAGGGAACAACGAGACACTAACAGAAGAGAATCTAATTTTTATTGATTCTAGTTGTAATTATTTAAACAGAACTCTTTATAATTTATGTGTAGCTTTTAAGAATTTTGTAATTCCTGCCGTACTAGCATGTAAGTTCCTAAAAATTAGTATAATAATAATATTCGGTGATTTTTAGCCACAAAATAAGTAAAATTCAATAAAGTTGTTTTTCTTTTAAATAAAATATTCTTTAATTGTAAATGTTAAACATTTGGTTACTTAAAATAAGTTATTACTAAATGGCAAAAGGCAAGAAATTTAAAAATCTACACAACTTAGGTTCACTTTTTAATTAACTATTTTATTATTGTGTGCAAACAACAACCTTTTTACTATTTTTAACTAATATCAAAAATGTTTTCATTTTTATTTTGTATAAATGCTTCCTTTAATTCTCTAAACATCTTTCATCGTATTTTTATGTACTTAATTTATTTCTTAACCCATTCTCAACTTAATTGTGATTATATATTGCTTTATTGGTCATGTGATGTTTATATTTTAATAATTAATAATAATCTTTTAAAACATTTTTTCTGCGTTTTATTTTGTTACAAAGCCAATTATATATTTTGTTAAAAGAAATTTGACAAGTTTTTAAATATTACATTTTTAAAGTAATTCCCTCAGGTAATATTATCACAAAAAGCACTTTTTTATTTAATACTCATATCATATTTTTATATGTTTTTGGTAGTAATAAAATACTATTTACAGTCCGTAAAAAGGTAAGGTAATGTTTATAATTTTTTGGCGATTTTGTTAAATTTCGTCATTCCCTCACCATCATTCCTTCATAAAATCTTTATATAATATTATTATATTATATTTATAGTTTATTCAAACTCAAAAAAGTTGCAGATCACTATAATTTTTAATAAACAAGGCATAAACTAAAGACTGAGCAAAACAAAAATGCAATAATGTTTAAAAAAATACCGACTCGGAAAAACTAAATTCGACGTTTTCTGGAAATCAGCCATACCTTTCTATAAAAAACATGTTTTTATCCCTATCGCAACTGAAACCTGTTAGGTACCTTTAATAGTAAAATAAAAATGGATCAAAAAGTCGTGTAATATCGCTACAAAAAGTTAATTCGAAATGCAGTTTAGTAAAATTAATGATCCTACAGCTTTCAGCACCCGTCGTTATAAAAATTTATAAAAATCCTCCAGCCAAGAAACTTTAGGACTTATTTACTTGTTCTTGTTAGGATTTACATTAACCGACCGGCTCCCCCTCCACCCCTATCCAAGACTAAAATTTTAAAATATGAAAAAGTAGTTGTTATTTTTAAGCGAAACGAGCTTTCATTTTCTAAATTTTAACATTTTTAGCAATTTTCAAAGGTTTCAAATTTTTAAAATGAAGCAGCAAATCTTTGGCAACTTGTAAAATTTGGTAGTGGATAGCGTATAGTGTAAATAAGTTTAAAACAAAAGAAAAACTGGTCTACCACTGGGGGATAGTGCTCCCCCAAAAGCTGCCACTTGCCCAGATCCGTGCAGTATAATAACTGTAAGAACCAATACACCTAATTAAAAAACACTTAGGCATTTTATTAAGTATTTATTTATTTAAAATAAATTTCAGCAATACTGATAATATAAATATCTTAATTTTATTGACTTTTTTGACCTTTTGCGATATTCAGTTAAAAGTTTTATTTAAAACGAATGCTATTAATTAACAGAGGTTTGTGTGAATAGTTAACAAATGTAGCAGCTAATTTAGATTTTTGTTGTTAAAAATGGTAAGGTTACGTCTCTGTCAATTTATTTCTTTAGTTCGTTACTTTTTGTAATAGAACCATATTCAGTGTGTAACATATGTAATGAATGTTTTGGTATTTTTGGAAAGTTATTCTTAATAAAATTCTTTGCTTGTAAAAAATATGAATCACAAAGGAGAAATTTGTATAAATACTTTAAAAACATGATTTCTCTTCAAGAATAAACTACCTTAATTTTTAATTTTTGAGCAAAATATTAATTCAATTTTTTGTTTGAATAGTAAAGTGATAACAAGGAGGACATTCTGAAAATATCAAAGAATTTGTTTTTTATAGGGGTATAAAAAAGTTTCATGACAATAATTTTGGTGTTATCAAAAAGTAAATATTTTGTTTTTTTTACTAAATCACGTAAAAAGCTCTAAAATAACAACAAATAATCTTTATATGTATTATTTGCTATTAAAATACTTCCTACCCCACAATTTTCCAGCTGAAAGCAAATTTGAATAAAGCGTTTTCGAATTTTAAATTAGGATATTTCCCAAATTGAGAACTATTAAAATGTTTTAATAATATTTTCTCTATTACAAACTTCATTCTAGATAAATTTCCTAAATGACATAGTTTGCTCATAGCAAAAAGTCATTTTTGTAGTGTTTTTCTCTTCGTGAATCATATTCTTTACAAGCAAACATTTTTATTGGGAATGTCTTTTCGAAAAATTAAATTTTTGATTCATTTGCCCTCTTATAAGCCCGATCCGTCGACAGTCTGTTGATCACACTGGACTATTCTGTTGTCTTAGCAATCGCGATTTCAAATAAATAGCTCGACACCCTACTGCTTGATACAGGGTGGCGCCTTTTCGTTGATCTTGCAAGGTAAAACAAAAACTAAAAAGATAGAACAAATCTGATTGCGCATTCTCGATTTAAATTTTTAAAACAAATTTAGTAGTAAATCATGGCTAACTTGATTCGTTTTGGGGATACAAAGTGTTTTGTAACTCGGTTGATATTATTGAAAAAAAATATTCTAAATAAAATAGTTTTGGGGATTTTTACGTGCCAATGGAAAAAATGCAGATACGCCACTGAATTCTACGCAAAAATCCCTAAATCTTTTCTATTTACATTTTTTCTATCTCGAATATCAAGCGAGTTACAAGTGCCTGGCCAAATTGACAACATTTGAAAAATACTTTGCATCTCCAACACGAATTAAGTTAGCCATGATTAACTTTTACTAATAATTTTGTCTCAAAAATTAAAATCGAGATTGCGCAATCAGATCTCTTTAGTTTTCGCTATACCCTGCAAGGTCAACGAAAAGGCGTCACCCTTTAGAAGTAGACCGGTTTCAGATGGGCGACTTCTTGCCGTCGAAGTTTACTACAAGATTATCGCCATCTTGTCGCCAATTTCGACTACAACTATAGTTGTAACTAACGTGTAGTCAGTCGACGGGATCGGCGACAATCAGCGGCAGAAGTTCGGTTTCAGTCGAAAAAACGCCCGTATGAAAAGGAATCGCTTTTTCCATGGTTGTTAAATGACAACTGCAAGTAGCGACAATCAACCACAAACGATCGACTTTTTGCGGTCAACTTTATGACTGCAAAAAGTCGCCCGTCTGAAAGCGGCTTAAAAGTGATAAAGATAAAAAATAATGTTGGTAGTTTTCAAAGCAAATTAAAAAGAAATGATAACATGGTACACTAAATATACAGTGTGGTGCATAAAGTGTGAAACAAATAAAAAACTTTTTATTTGCAATTTTTCAAAAAATTGTGTGTTTTTTTTAAATTTGGTACTTGAGTGTTTCTTAGTTTAAAGCAGTTTCAAATTCTTTGCCCTACCTCATATATATCCTTACACTTTTATTAAAACCAACAATTGGTAATATAGTTTGGAGACCATGCTCTAACTTTTATAAAAAAAAATTTTTTTTGACAATGTACTAATAATTTTTTTCCATTTGTTGCACATGGACTACACTGTATAAAGAGACGAACAGGACAATTAATAGTTGATCAATAGTAACGCAAAAGCTCACGAGTAACATTAACTTACCGTCCTTTATTTTTCATTACAATTCTACACTGATGAATTATATAAAATGGAAAAAATAGGTAAACTATTTAAACAGGTCTGATAATACGAATCCGATATGTTTCAATTTAGCGCGGTAATCGGCAGATGTACTGATAAGAAGAAAGATAACTCAAATCTCATAAGTACTTTTATTATAACAAAGTACACACATTTGAAATGTCTATTTTTTTTATTTCTTAATAAACATACAAAAAATAATCCAAAAACCAACTTGTACAGGAAATTATTAAGTTTTTTCTCTTATGAAATTTACACAAATTTTTTTATATTGACATAACTTACACCCTGTATATTAAACCAACATTAAAAAGATCTTTTAAAGAGCTTTACAAAAATACCACATTTGATATATTTATCTTTAATAATTTCGGAAATATGACCATTTAAGTCTAAAAATAATATACAGGTGTGGAAACCAACTGGAAACGATAGGGTAGGGAGTACATAGCAATTTGGTGGAAGGAATTTAGTGTATGATTTGGCTCTGGTCAACGGTTTTTTTCTATACCGGTATGTAATTTCCACTATTTCTACCTACAGGACTAAGCTTAGATTTTAGATATAATGAAATTATATCTATTATTTTTTAAATTTAAATGGTCATATTTCAGAAACTATTAAATATAGATATATCGTATGTAGTATTTTGTAAAGCTTTTTAAAATAACTTTTTAATGGTGGTATATTATACAGGGTGTCCCATTAAAAAAATGTAATTTATGTCAATATATTCTGTTAATAATTTTTTTGTGTAATCTTCATAACAGAAAAAGAACATAATAATTCACTGTTCAAGTTGCTATTCAAATATTTTTTAAAAGTTAAGAAATAAAAAGTTATAGACATTTAAAATGTGGACAAGTTTGATTGGGCGTACATTAAAAGGTAAAACATTTCTGTATACCCATTGTTACGGTGAATAAAACTGTAATTCTAATAAATATTTTAATAAAAGCCATGTATCAAAGTCTGTTATGTATTAGAAGTTAAAAAAATGTGCATTAGAAAATGTTGCCTAATACACAGTGCATGTGTGCTTACCAAATATCGTTAAAATATTTTAAGTGGTAATACAGACATTCTAAGAAAAGAAATATTTTTCAAAACTCGACTAGCCTCTATTAAAGTTAAGACGCCACTGGTTTATTTGAATTTTTCTTCATAATTTACACCATTAGAGAACATATGTATGTAGCATCTTACACTAAATTACCCTGTATAATTTAAAGCTAATCCTACACAAAATGAATTTACTTAATCCACATATTTCTATCCACATGACTCAAAAGATATTTCGTGTGTTTAAGTTACCAGTATAAATGTGTGCAAAATAGTGGTGCCTTTTAGATTTTGCAGTAAAAGGATGATCAGATTTTAATTTTTCACTTAGCTTGTCTTATTAGCGCTGTTGGCACTTTTCATTTATACACAGATCATAAGGGATTAATTTAAATCTTTTAAGAATCATAGAGTATCACAGGTATTTTAGCTATAGACTATGTGCCAGCTCGAAATTATATTGGACAATTTTCCCAGAGCGTGTAAAAGAGACGATCTAAAGTCTAAAGCTAGGTAACTTTTACTTCCTCATTTACAGACGCGCCATCGATTCATGGGAGATTTGGTTAGATAACTTCTCTATTTATTCTCTACTTGTTACTGCTCGATATACTGAAACTTAACTGATAGCATCAAACTGGCATAACGTGTTTATTAAATACTATTACCAAGAAATAAACATGTATTTTGAAGTAATTAAAAGATTTATTACATTACTTTAACATACATTTTCCACAAATTAATAGTATAATTTATGTAACAAGTGCATAAAGTGATACTTTTTTACGAATGGGAAGTTTGACAGCACGAGCCGTTAGGCGAGAGCGGCAATCCCATGAGTAAAAAAGACACTTTACGCATGTTTTACACAGTATATTTTTTCCACGGCGGTATAAAAATTTCTCAAGATACCATTTTATACATGTTTTATTTATTGCATATCTAAACTTATTAAATTTAATTTTTGCAGCACAGCCATTATATTGCAACAAAAAATCAAAGCTTCCTTATTTTTTAAGAGACAATTATCCTTTTTATAACTATGCATTTATTATTTAATTATAGAAACTTGTATGTACTTACTTTTTGTAAAAATAATACTAAAACAGTATAAACTCTTTTTCGATTTCTTAGTTATTAAAATTTATTATTACCATTAATTTTTAATAATTTATAATAAATTTATTTGCAAACTATCAAATTTTAAAACTAGTGACACATGAACTAAAAAAAATAATGACGAAAGGTAACTTGACCGTTTGCTACAGTTAATGTCGCGTTTACTGTTACATTGTAGAAATTGATATTTAAGTTTATTGTAGTAGGCGTTAAAACAAAACACTTATTTAAAGTGAGAAAAAAATCTTTGAAATGTTAAAAAAGTTACTTTTTCTAACACTTTATATAGTGTACTAGAATGGAGTACTCTATCTTCATGTTAACGATTAAAAAAACTGCATTTTTTAACGGTCGTGAAGAAAAAGTTATTTTTTATCCACTATGCTTTAGGGCTCTCAAGAAAATAATAAACTATGGGGTGGTCGATTTACTTCCGGCACAGATGCGAAATTGGAAAAATTAAATTGTTCAATAAATTTTGACAAAAGGATGTATGCAGAAGATATAGAAGGTAGCAAAGCATATGCAAGAGCTCTTCAAAAATAAATTTATTAACACAACTGGAAACCGAACAGATTTGTGATGAATTAAGTAATATTAAATTGGAATGGGATAAAAATATTTTCGTAATCAAAAATGGTGATGAAGATATTCACACGACAAATGAAAGAAGATTAAAGGTAAACGGATTTAAAAAAGTAACTTAATTAACTTTCTTTGGTAACAAAGAGCAATTATTTATGGGCTAATTTTATAAAAATAAATTGTATAAACATTAGTCAGAAAATTTTTTCGTTCCCTAGATAAAGGGTGTTAAGCTTTTTAAAAAATTTATAAATTTTAAAAACACTTATTTAAGTGAAATTTTTTGGGCTAGATATAAACGTCATTTATTTAAGTATTTATAGTTGTTAATACATAATGGTTAGTAGGAAATTAAAACATTTAATTTTTAAAAGGAAAAGTTTTCCTTATACCTAATAACTATAACTTAACTATGACCGGGACTATGATCTAGGAACATGCAATTTATCAGATTTTCTTTAGAAAACTAAGCAAACTATGTAAAAATATTAAGAGCCAAAAAATCTTTTTATTTGCTTTATTTAAAGAAAATAAGAACTGCACAAAAGTCACTGGTGTACATTTTTTTTAGAAATATTTGTTCAGGTACCACTCAGAGCTCCACCCGACAAAAAAAAGTAATTTAGTAAGGGCTTATAGCTGTAAATAACTCAAATTTTATCAAATTCGGGTAATCAATTCTAAGAATATTAATAAAGAAAAGTTTTAAAAAATTTAACACCCAGAATCCCAAAAGCAATGCACTTCCGAACCTTTGTTTATACAGGGTGTCCGAAAATTACGCATCAGGATTTCTGTGGGCGATTTCGCATGAAGAATTAATGCAACAAACTTCTATAAAGTTTTTTCCAAAACTTGAAATAAACGAAGATACAGGATGTTGAAGAAAAACATTTTTTGTTATTTTTTTACATTTTGCATACATTGCTACACTAGTGATTCTTTGTATTGGCCCTATTAATTAGATGCCAGTAGTTAATGCCAAAGGGCCTAAACTGTCCTTTACTTTAGAAAAATGACTTAGATCCTTTTTGTTGTAAAGAGCATCTAAATATCTTTTAAAAAGATCATTTTGTTGCATTGACATAAAATAAACGGTTTCCGAAAAAACGACTCTAAACATTTTCATACGTTTAATTAGAAATTCTGATTTTCAAAATTAACAAATCAATACTTGAAAACAAACTCTTTGGTTTACATAGAAATAAGTTATTATTATGTATTATAAGTCTTGACAGATTGTCCATCATTGAAACATGCAGTTTTGCATTTCACAGCACCTTTTAGACAACGCGGTTAGCTTAGTCGAGTGTTTTTAATCTGTTTTGTTGCAATTAGGAAACAACTTGTATAATCAGACAAACTTGTTTTTTCTTTTAAAAAGTATTAACATCGCTTTAAGATTTTGTACAAAAGTTTTAAAATTAGTATAGAGAAGTATGTTTTATATGTTTTACTCAGACACAAATCGACTGAAATGATTTTTAGACCAGCGAGTCCATTCTCCAATCTTACTTCACATTATCAAACGTGTAATTAACACAATATAGCTTTAATAAAACGGTTTTTAGGTGAGAATGTATGAATATCAATCGTGACACTAGTATTCCGGATTGATGAATCCCCAGCCTGCGAGTTTATTTTCCACTCTTACTTTACAGTGTCGAAGTCTTGAGTTGCTTTCCAGTGACGAAAATTTTTGTGCATTACGCTCCAGGGCTTGAAGCTCTTGATCTGCTTGAACAGTTAGTCACCGGAACGCATTCCTAGACAAGGAAAGAGAGATAACTTAAAGAAATTTTAACTTTTTTGTTTAACCTTACTTGGCTTTATAATAATAATCTTTTTTATGATCTAATTCCATTTTAAACAAATAATTTTAAAAAATTCATCCTTAACCATAAAAAACACGTTTGGAGCACGAAAACCAAAAGAGGGGTTGGTGCATGAAGGGCAAGGGGAAAGAAAAACGGAGTAGTTAAGGTGCATAACACTTTCCGTCAGTGGAACGCCATAAAGTAGAACGAAATACTCCTGAGCTACTCGGGAGCGCTCTATATGCGTCACTGGAAAGCTACTCAGATCGATCAAAAATC
>JACEGR010004769.1:0-82538 GCA_014170235.1 Listronotus bonariensis | reverse complement strand
TTTTTACCTATGTAAATACCTCACTGACGACACTGGTAAAAATCGTGTTTTTTCCTATAAGTTATAAAATGTCCTTTGATACGTGACGTCTCCCAAATTTTTCAAAAATATCTAAACTGTTATAAGAGTTATTTGAAAAAAGAACGATTATTTTAAAAAAATTTTAACACCCTGTGGTTCCAAAAGTAGGACGTTTATGACATGTAATCATATGAAGGTATTTTTTTATTTTTCGTTGGAGAATCAACCCCTATAATGTTTGTCGGGAGAGTTAGTGGACACGCCGTATAGTAAACTATATAGATTTACTTATAACCTTACCTAGCTTTTTCAATATCCGAACCACATCTACCTACTAGCAGCCTTACGAGGTCAGTAAAAGATTTTTGGTCTTCTTGAGCAACCGAAATAGCGATTTGGTCAACATTAGAAAATTCGACTGGATCATTGTAAACCTGAAAAACAAATGCTTTTGATTATTATTTTAAAACATATTAATAATGTTATTTTTAATTGTAGCCCTTTTTTTATACGATATTGCTCAATTATACTGGTTAACATGATATTTGCTACACGTAAACTGGTATACAGTGTGTCCAAGATAAGGATCATAAGCATGGGAATCTCAGTACCTATAGCAGATACAGCTTAGGTTAAATTAGAAAGAATGTGTTTTTTAAAGCTTATTTACATGCCTTTTAAAAACTTGAAAAACTTTCATGGCCTGCTAAGATATTTGGCAAAAACGAAAATTTGACTATATCGATTTTATTTTTTTGACTTTATTTGAAGAGATATAAAAAAGCTAAAAACACTTTTTTGTTTGCACTTTTTAGCTACTATATGATGGCATTTTTAGATTTTATATCCGACGTTTCGTTTTCAAGAAACCATCATCAACTTTATTTTTTTATAAGGCTCGAAAAAAGTACATCCTGTATCTGATCCCATTTTTTATTACAAATTCAACGATGTATCACATGTCATATTTTAAATTTTAGTTTAAAAAAATAATTTTTTTCTAGTTTTTTAAAGGTATTTTTAAGTAATCCTTGCAAACAAATGCTTTGACGTTAATACCTGTTGCCGTGTCTGTAACATAATTTAATATCATGATAAAATAGTAATTATGGTTATTACCCTGTTTATCGAGTTGTTGTTTTTAGAGCAATTGTTCTTATTGTTACTGTTGTCTTTATTATTGTTTATTGGTGAATAGCTAATATCTATTGTGTTACTATCGTCGAATATGCCGGGTGGCCATTATAGCCATGAAGAAAAGTTTAACATGCTAACGTGCTACATTTTGTGCCACAAAAATACTGTAAATACAGCAGCAATGTATCTTTATACTATATCCAGAAAGAAAACAGCCATGTAATTCCATTTTCTTACAGCTGGCTCGAAATTTAAAAAGCCAGTTTTATCTCGAAAAAGGAATCTTCAGAAGATTCAAAATAATGTTTTGCAAGCAGTTGTTGAAAACCCTGAGATATCAACTTGGCAAATTAAACAAAATGTAGGAGTAGCCAAATCCACAGCTCAATTTCTTTTGTGTAAAAACAGATATCACCCCTACAAATTTAAGATTTTCCAAGGACTTAAACCGGGAGATTTCGAACGGCGCCGATATTTTTGAGAGTGGTATACACGCACGTGTGAAGAAAATTTAAATTTCTCTTCAAAAAAAATATGGTCCGACGAAAGTATGGTCACTAATCATGGTATCTTCAACCGTCGCAATACGCATTACTAAGCTGAACAAAATCCGCGTGTTAAGAAAATATCGATACATCAAGAACGTTTTGGGTTTAATATGTGGTGTGGAATTTTAGAAACTAAAATACTATGTCCATTTATTTACCATAATTCATTAACTGCAGAAATGATACCTTCACTTATTTTTGCGGCACAAGATGTAGCACGTTAGCATGTCAAACTTTTCTTCATGGCTATAATGGCCATCCGGCATATTCGACCATAATAATACAATAGATATTCGCTATTCACCAATAAACAATAATAAAGGCAACAGTTACAATAAGAACAATTGCTCTAAAAACAACAACTTGACAAACATGGTAATAACGATAATTACTATTTTATCATGACATTAAATTATGTTACAGGCTCGGTAACAGGTATAAATTACAAAGCATTTGTTTGCAAAGCCTACTTAAAAATACCTTTAAAAAATAGAAAAAATGCATTTTTCCTTTTAACTCAAATTAAAAATATGGCATGTGATACATCGTTAAATTTGTAATAAAAAATGGGATCAGATACAGGGTGTACATTTTTTCGAGCCCTATAAAAAAATAAAGTTGATGATGGTTTCTTGAAAACTAAACGCTAAATATAAAATCTAAAAGTACCATTATGTAGTAACCAAAAAGTTTTAGTAAAAAGTATTATTAGTTTTTTTATATCTCTTCAAATAAAGTCAGACAAAAATAAAATCGATATAGTCAGATTTCCGTTTTTGCCAAATATCTCAGCAGGCCATGAAAATTTATTAACTTTTAAACGGCATTTTAATAAGCTTTAAAAAACACAACTTTTTCCTAATTACACCTAAGCTGTATCTCCAACAGGTACTCAGATTCCCATACTTAGTATCCTTATCTTGGACACACTGTATATTAAGGTTATATGTAATTTATAATCACCTACCGACCCTTATTAAAATACCATTAATACCATTGTTTAATCACCCTCAGTTTTTTTGTAACATTGACTGTCACATATCACAAGTTGTTATAAGAGATTGTTGAGAAAATTGTAAATTAAATTAAAAGAACCTAGCTTTTTTGGTAATTGTCTAGAAAGTGGAGAAACTTCGTTTTTGACGAAATTTGGCATGTGGGGGAAAATCAAACTAATCCTATTTTTACTATATTCCACCTTCTTTTTGCACACAAGTCTTGATTTTAGTCTAGAGTGGCACACCTTATTTGTTTTTCACTTTTTAAAACCCCATTTTCCACGTATTTTAACACTTTTTTGAATTAAATTGCATAGCTTCACTTTAAATCGTTTTCAATTATGGTGAATGCGCCGTGTAATTCGTGGCTTGCTACGTTTTTAAAGGAAACCTTTGCAATTTATTTGATAATTGGTGTAAAATACATAGAAAACGGGGTTTTAAAAGGTGAAAATCATATTACATATTTTAGTGATGTGCAGTGAAATTTTAAGCAAAAAAGCAATTTTTATAAACCTATTACTTTTCGCAAATTCGTCTAGGTTATTAAATACTTTTTTCTATTTTAAAAATTACGTTTAAGAGGATCATGTTTTGTATCTTTGTTTTAGGGGAAGCACCGCTTCCATGGACTGCACGCCATTTAATAAGGTTGGAAACGAATAAATCTGGATCTTTTTTAATATCTCTTAAAATTCAAAGTTTAATAAAATTTTCAATACAATAGCATTTATCTAAAACGGTTATTTTTGAATTAAATTATCATTTGCTAAATTAAGAAAACAAGTTTAAGTGTTGTTGTGTGTTGATTGTTTATTTTTGTTCGTTCAAGGGTAAGCGTGAGAGTTAATACGTAATATAACTTTTCTAATGGTACATGGGATATTTTTTGAAATTACTGTAACAACTACAATTTTAAACCTTTTTTAAGCTACTTACTTGAAATTTACTTAAAGCAGGAGGAGCCGGTGGGGGAGCATGTATAGGATAGGGTTGTGCTTCTTCAGTATATCCATCGTTATGATCAAGATACAAGGATTCAGCCTGCATGTATTCGCTGCGTTTTTCGTTGATTAGTTCCAACATTTCGTGACTTTGTTTTTCTACTAAAGCTGCTGTTGCCGCCCTAAAAACGAGCATCAAAATATTAATATTCCATTTAGGATACAAATTTATATTTAAAATGGAAGACCTTAACTTGAAAAAGGGCTAAGTGGCAAAAATACCAAAAATGAAATTTTTGCTTAAAAAGGCTGTATATACAAAGCCTAACGATATTTTGAGGGTCCTATATGCTATTTATAAAAACCCAATTCTAAAAGGTAGGGTAGGGGATATTCAAAGCGTATCTCATCCGCCATTATAGAGATTATTCAATGTTTTTTACGTATAACTTTTAAATATTTTAAATACCTAAATGGCACATAGACCGTTTTAAATTTAAGGTCTCCAATTTTAAAAATTAATGCATTAAGGTATTCAGCATAATAAGTAATAAGTTAAGTTTATTATGGAGTGAGACACGGGAAAACGTTTCTCAAAAGCAACTTGTCAAAGGGTTGCTCAAAAACTAGGATTTAAAACCTATAATGTAAGGTATACATATTGTGCGTTTTATATATTTTAATATTACTATGTAGGCAAAGTAAAAAAAACCTTACTTACACAAAAACAAGAGAGAAACAAACTACATGAAATAATATTATATGACTTTGCATTGGGGATAGTGGAAGCGGGGAATAAAAATCAAAGAAGTTTTTATAACAACTGTCTTAAAAAGAAAGTCAAGTTTCTTGCGTTTGTAACATTTCGTAAATAGAATAATGAATGCGTTAAAAAGTAAGTTGAAACCATAAATAGACGAAATGGTTCTGAATATTGTTGAAAGGTACTTTCAATGTGCCGCACGGATAAAAAATATTAAGAAAGTGAAAAGGTGGATGTCAGAAAACATCATTTTTCTTTTAAAATGAACATCTAACAGCCGAGCCAATAGAGATTCTGTGGTACCTATATCATGAAAAAAAGGTTGCGATTAGAACTTGCAAGAATTGTTTAGCAATTGCGTGCCCGCCTTTAGCAAATATGGAATAGTTTCACTCCAATGAAATGTAATCTTTGGTTAATACAATCGCAAGACGTATAGAAGTGGCGAAAAGCTGAAAAGGCCAGGTAACTTATTACAAGTATTTTTTCTTTTAATTCTTGCCAATTTTTTATTTATTGTTCACGTAAGGTTTTGCTTTTTTAACATTTTTTCCTTTGTATCAACATTTTAATTTATGTGTCAACCGTTCATAAAAAGTTCAGTGTTGTTTCGAAAATTGTAATAATTTTAATACATTTTAGTTTAATATTACCAATTTTCTTACAAAAATATTTTATTAGTTGAGCCAACTTCATTGAGACGGGGCTCGAATTTAATATTCTGTGTTATTCATTACGATTTCTATTAATTTAAAGTAAGAATTTTATTCATCCTCCATTGAAGTCATATTATTTAAAAAAAGTGTTATAAATTACGTAAAAAACCCACGTATTTTATTGCAGATTTGGATAAAATAAAATAGTTGCGTCGACGTATTAATTACAAAATATTTTAGACCTCCTACTACAGATAATAAAAAACCATCAGGTATGATCCATATTTTAAATATTTGGAAATAATAATTAATTGACGGATATGCACTACGCATTCTGTAAAAAGCAAGGTAATTTTATGCAAATATATGGTGGTAACGCCCGCACAAATCAAAAAGTATCTGTGTAATATTTATCTGGTATAAGCAAGCATCATATAAAACTTTAATTGTTTACTTACATCCTACATAATTTATTACTGAAAGAAGCAAAAAACATCCATTTACTCGTATGTATTACGTTATGTTTATTTACATCATTTTCATCTATTTTGTTTTATCGATAATTCGGGTGGAAATCCGGTTTATAGTGGACTAAATATTCTGAATTGAATATTTTTTTAATTAAATATTATTTTGGTAAATTTAAAAAAAATACAAATTGGTTATACTTAAAAGGTTGGGTATTTTATTTTTTAACCGACTTCAAAAACGATGAGATTTTTAATTCGCCGCGTTTTTTCTTGTGTGTGTTACACGATTGTTTCTTGAACGCGGTGGTCCCATAAAAAACCAAGTCACGATTGCAACAAAGAAAAGTACTAGACCTATTGTTTTCCCTCTGATATATGCTCAAACAGAGTGGCATTCCAGTGACGCATATAGAGCGCTCCAGAGTAGCTCAGAAGCATTTCTTTCTACTTAATGGCGTTCCAGTGACGGAAAGTGTTATGCACCTGAACTACTCCGTTTTTCTTTTCCCTTGCCCCTCATACACCAGCCTTACTTTTGGTTTTTGTGCTTAATGTGATTTTTATGGTTAAGGATGGATTTTTAAAAATTATTCGTTTTAAATGGAATTAGATATTAAAGAGAGATTATTATTATAAAGAAAGGTTAAAAAAAATGTTTAAATTTCTTAAAGTTATCTCTCTTTTCTTGTCTAAGGATGCGTTCCACTGACTAACTTTTTATAGCAGATCAAGAGCTTCAAGCCCTGAAACGTGACGCACAAAAATTTTCGTCTGGAAAGCTACTCTGGGATGTTTATTCTATGAGAACTAGCGCCACCTTTTAATGTAACGTTAAACAACTATTATAATACTAGGGCAGATTAAAAATTGCTATTACATCCTTTAACAAAATTTATTCTTTTCACCGAACTAAAGAGAGACTACAGTAAAAAGCATAGGGCCCTGTAATTAGATTGATTGACATTGGGTGGGCATGGTTAGTTCTGGTTAGTTAAATCTTTTTTTTAATTGGTTTTATTAAGGAATAAAAAATAAAAACCAGAACTAACCATGACCTGCCCCCCCAGCCCGATGTGACAGTTTTACATGACCGTCTGTTACGTTTCAAGCCAATCAAATTACACGTCCCTGTTCTTTCAATGTAGTCTCTGAAGGAGATACTGGTAGTTTTTATGTATAATTTTCCATTTAATAGTAATAATAATAAATTAGAAAGTAAAAAATATACATTTAAAATAAAATTAAATCAACTTCAAAAAATAAATAAAACCCACTAGAAAGTTAAAAATACTAGAATTTAGGTGTTGATGTTAGTTAATACTTCTCATTCTATTAAGCTTATTTAATGCACTATAACTAACCACAAACTAACCAACGATTTTATATTACTGACATAGTGGAAAATGGGGTTAAAAATATGTAATTCGTCATTTTGTGGCGGCGACCATCTTGGATTTTATTTTTTTATAGTAAGCTTTATTCTACGAATTAAGCCCTTTGATTTAATAACCATATTGAGGTAGTTGTGGAAAAAGGATGTAATTAGCCCTTTTGTTTCGGCGGCCATCTTGGATTTTTTTATAGTGAGCTCTATTCTACGAATTAAGCCCTTTTATATGATAACCATATTGACGCAGTTGTGAAAAAATATGTAATCCGTCATTTTGTGGAATTTAATTTTTTATAGTAAGCTCTATTCTCCCAATCAATCCCTTTCATTTAATACCCACATTAAGGTTGTAGTAAAGTTTGCTCGTACTAGTTGATGGAAGGGATTGATTAATGGATGGGGGTAAATTTATTTGGAAAGTAAGGACCTTTTTTTTACTATTCCAAATGTTTTTTTACACTTTTTGTTGTAGGGGCGGCAAATAATTTTTGCACCATTTCGCGAGATACCCTAGGAAAGACCCTGCCTGAAAGTGTCCAAAAAGGCTTTACAAAATGCTACTACAAATTCTTTGTGCCAAAATACACCTATCTTATGTAATTTACCATAGTCGAAAGGTTGCTGGTTTGCAAGATACAGGGTGTCAAATTTTACATTTATTTCTTATTTCTTTAATTGGGCACCCTGTAACTAGCTAGCAAACGATCAACTTTTAACTAATGGGAATTCGAATTAAGGAGCACAGTGTTGCAATTCGATTAAACAGCTGATAAAAATGGATATCTAGATTCAATATTGGCGAAGAATATTTACATAAATTACCTAATTAGTTATTAAATTTTACGAAAAATATTAGGCATCATTGACTGAGAATCTAAATAACACACAAAGAAGGGTAGTAGTCAGTACTTCGAGAAACTTTATATTTATCCATAAAGCGTAAGTTCTTCGTTATTCAGACTTGAACTGGAGATAAACCAAAACTGACTTCTCACGTTTTGCTCCATTGCTGAATTTTTAACAAAATCCATGATGGCAACCAGTGAAACGCTTAACACTAGTTGTGAACTAACTATTTTCTTATTTTTTATTATATTCATCCCATAAATCATAAAAATTATTTAAAAAATAGAATAATAAGTGCAACAACAGAAAGCAAAACTTGAATATGAAATGTCATTATGCTTTAAATTTGCAACTGCAACATTGCCAAGTCGCTTTATTTTAGTTTTCAAAGGCAAATTGGGTTAAATCGTTGTATTTTGGCGTAATAAAATTTTGGTCCCAAATTGTACAAACCTTTTAAAAAACCTGAGTGCCTAAATAAAACATAAAAGAAAACGTAGGAATTTTTTTATGTGAAATAAAAACGTTTAATCTAAAATCTTAAAAACCGTTGCTCGTAGCGATATTTATCAGGTATTTCTTTTTGTGAAAAAATGTGAAATAATAACAATTATCTAATAGAATCATAATATACCGGTGCACAAAAAATAATAACTTTGAACAAAAGCAAAGTAGTGCAGTTAGCTCCCTCTTTATTTAACAGTAAAAACAGAAGTAGCTTGCGGTTACTTTAGAAAAACCCCGTATACTAAATTTTGTATAAAAAATCCAAATATATATTTAAAAATAACTAAAATAAAATAAAAACTTCGACACCCTGTATCTCGCAAAAGATTAACTTTTCGACTAAGGTTAATTGCGTTAGATCGTTGTATTTTGGCCCAAAGAGTTTGTGGTAGCATTTTGTACAGACCCTGTATAGTATGAAATTCTTGGGTGCGTACCTTTCATGTTCCAACATTTTTCTTGTCAACGATTCTTTTTTCTTATCTCTTCGTAAAGTCATATTTTTCTCTAAATCTTCCCGTTCTTGTTGATGCCTTAATGTAAGGACATTTTGGTCATCCCGTTTTCTCTTCATTTGCATTTCTCTCTCAAACCGACTCGTAAGCCTTTCTAATTCTTTCTCCCATTCATCCTAAAACAAATAATTTCATTTACACCTTATTTAACAAGTTTTTAAAATACATATCAGCACATAAATCTCCGCTTCGCGTCGTTCGGTCAACTGCAGTCAAATGCGGAAAAAGGACACTTTCAGAACTAAAATGCGTGCGGAAAAAATAAACTTTTTGCACGCGAGTAGAAGCTTACAGTTGTACAGGGTGTCTTATTTTCGATTGTCTTACAAGGTATCCGTAACACCGTAAGAAACATTAAAATTCTATTAAAGGACTCTATTTCATTTTTTCAGAAAACAATTGAAGCGAAAACAGTTCATGGCTATTGCGATCCACCTCGAAGCTAGAGGGTAATTTTGGCCATTTTAACAACATTATTTAACTCGTTTGCTATTAAACTTATAAAAAACATTAAATAAGTTAACCGTGTAGTAGTTTTTCGTAGAATATTTCTTGTGTAATTAGTTGTTTTCTATGTTGGGCACTTATTGGAAAAATAACCCAAATTATGTTTTTTCTTATGGAAAACCCTGTATATTTTGATTTATAATTATTAAGCTCCCTTTAGGCTTTTCAAAAATATATACTAGTATGTATTTTTTATTTTATGTTTTACTGAAAGAACAAACAGTTTTGTATTATAACTAATAAAAATGTTACTAATGGCAAACACACAATTGATTGATCACCATGTAATTTAAAATTTTTAAAAATTGTTATTTTATAGTACATACAAATAATAATAATATTTTTAATAAAAAACGATATGTCGTTTTGCCCACTGGCGTAGATAATATTTTAAATTACTATATCTAAAAACTGGGACACGGAACTCACACCGAATTTATAACAGACGCTAGTTGCTTTACGAGGAACACTTTGGTGAAGAAAACTTTCAAAATTTAGGATTTTTGGATGGAATTTAAATAAATATACGAATAAAATTTAAAAAGATGATTCGCTTTTGAAACTTACAGTTTTTGTGAGTGGGAGGGAATAATCCAAAAAATCATCTTTTTTGCAAAATTCAAAATTCAAATGTTCTTTACCAAAGTATTCCTCTTAAGGCCACTAGCATCTGGTATAAATTTGTTGTGGGTCCCATGTCCCAGTTTTTAGAAATGGCAATTTGAAAATTTTATCTGGGTGGTTTACCTAAATGGTCGTATAAACTTATAATTGGATGCAGAAATCTTTCAACTACACAAATATGTTTTGGAGAAAATCAATATTTTGTTATTTATATACCAATTAATAATAATATTTAATACACTTAAAAAGATCATTTTACGTTTTATTTTTTATCTGCTTAGATAAAAGACTTTTAACCATTTGCAACATTATATTATATTTAAATTATCCTAGTGGATTAGGATTGTTTTTTAAATCCGAAATATGTAAAAATCTATTCAATAGTAAAAATGCCATGGCGTCGTCAGTTCTGTCTCGCTTTCAATTATTCCCCTTTTTGTTCCTCGCACACTATTTAGGTAAAAACCACGCGTTTAGACAGCGATAGTTGATTGCCGTCCTTATTTGTATGACGCTTGTGGCTTTTTTACTATTAAATAGATCTTTATAAGAAAACCTAGAATATGGGTTGGTCATTATGAAAACGGTTAATATTTTAGTTGGTTGGTTAAACAGTTTAAAAAGTTGTTTATGACCAAGGAAAATAAACTTTTTAATAAGGAGCGCTCGATTTTTATATTTGTCCGAAAATATAGGTTATGTTTGTGACGTCACCTTTTTGCCATAATATTTTTTTTATCTGACAAAATAAACCAATACTTGCATACTCTAAAATAAAATCACTAAAAAAACATAAAAAAATGTATCTTACCCTTAATACGGATTTAAACATAAATTGTCTGTAAAAAATATCAAAAGGTCAGTGACCCCTGTTTACAGCTTTTAAAATTTTCTGTAAATGCAGTACTAATAACTACTCAATTTACCTAGAAACAGTAAAAACTAAACATATATAAAAATTCAAAGACTAAAAAGCAAAAAAATAACACCAACCTCGAAAAAAACCTTCCAGTACGATTGTAAACAAAGAATTACGGGAAAAGAATACGTCACAAAATTTAGCGAACATAGGCTTAAATGGGATCGAGCGCTCCTTATTAAATAGTTTATCTTCCTTGGTTTATGACTCTAATACAAAAATAAAAGTTTTGCGCCCAGATATGTTTTTGTATAAGTATGTCCAGCTAAGGGTAACAATATTAGTATTTCATAGGTCCCTTAGCTGTATCTGCAGAACAAATATTTAATATTATAAAATATTCACTACGTCTAAAAAGAAACCGACTTTCATTTGTCAAATTTATATCATAAATAATGACTATAGCTATCAGCAACTTTTAATCTGTGTGTTGATATACAACTTCATTAAGTTACGTTTGCTTTTTTCACATTGTACGCTTTGTTTTTAACCTACAAAATGTAATTACATACTTGTAAAACAAGTCATAACAATAATAGAACCAGGTGCGCCTTGGGCGGTGCTTGTTTAATTTTATTTTGCAAAAAAACGAAGAAATTCACTCCGACTTAGTGAGAAACTTAAAGTGCAAAAATATTTTGTTATTACTGTGTTATAAGTTATAAGAAACCATTTGGGAAATTAATTCAGCCTACCTATGTATGGTAAAATAATGCGCAAAATTAATCGACAACCGGAATATAGCTACATAGACTAGGAGGTATCGACTCTACAGAAAAAGTGCAATGATTTCTGGGGATCAAAAACAAAAAAAACTGTTAAGAAGTAAAAAGAATATCTAGGAATTCATAATTGTCAAATCGCTTTCTCTAAAATTGCTAAAAAAATCGAGGATTCCATAGTCCAATTTAAATACTGTATTATAATGGCGGGTCTGCTCCTATAAAATGTGCCTTTAAATTTTTGTTTAAATAATTAATGTTTATACGATGCAGGCATAAAAACCAGTATGTCTTAAAGCAAATCTTTTTGGTTTATTTAGGAAAAAAACAATAAAACTTCTAGCTGTCTCGAGTATCTCGAAAATGCTAAGAGATACAGTATTGTTTAAATTGGGACAGTTACGTATTTTTATGCTTAACAATATTCCGTTGAAGGTTCGAGAAACTAGACCATGGTATCTTTATGTTTTTGGGGTCGCTGAATCTGAATTTGGGGTCGGTTTGACTTCATCAGGTCATGGTTAAGGTCTTTTAAGGGCCAAATTTTCATAATTCTTTGAAAATAGACCACAACCATGGTAATTTTATGTTTTTGGAATCGCTGAATCCGAATTCAGGGTCAGTTTAACTTCATCATGTCATACTTAGGGTCATTTCAAGATCAAATCATTAGTTTAAAATTTTTATTGAAAATAGTCTACAATTATATATGTATATTTGTTTTTTGGGGCGCAATCTGTGGTCAAATTGACCCCATTAGGCATCAGAAGTTATTAAAAATGGACCAAAATCATGATTTTTTGAGGTTTTTTAAATATCTGAATTCAAATCCGTATTTAAATTGACCCCCTCCCCGAGTTCGGATTCAGCGACCCCAAAAACATAAATATGCCACGATTGTGATTTATTTTCGATGATCTTTGATAATTTGACCTTGACCATGACCTGATGGGGTCAAACTGGCCCCAGATTCGGATTTAACATCTCCAAAAACAGATACCACACTTGTGGCCTATTTTTGATAAATTTTGATAATTTGACCTTAAAATGACCTTGACCCTAGCCTGATGGGGTCAAACAGACTCTACATTCGGAGTTAGTGACCCCAAAAACATGAAAATATCACGGTCGTCTTTCAGACCTTCAACTTTTTCTTTTTGGGGGCTGTGTTACAGAAACGCCCTATCGTTCCTTGGTACAGGAATAAGTAGTCTTTTTAAAATATTATTATTCAATGCATGTAAATTTCAATACCAAGCTAAGCCCTAGATTATTAACTTATATTTACCCTGATTTCGTCTCTTATTCGTCTTTCTTCTTCCTCCCTCTGCCTTGCAAATTTTCGATACAAGTCATCTTCTTCTTTCCGATGTATCATTTCTAGTCTTCGTTGTTCATCTCTGTCCTGCAAGCAAATAAATATATGTTATAAAATTTGGTTACTAAATTGCGTATTTTTCATTGTAACTTTGCATTTTTATTTTGAGTCCAAATTATAGATAATAATAAACTGTTTAATGTGGAAAACTTAAAAAAAATAACCTGTTAAAATTTAAAATATATTTGCTAGGCCTCTGCTATTGTTTAAAAGTCAACATAACCGATTGGTAAATACCGTTTCAGAATTGGTTCTTCGCCTAAAATTGATGTTTGTCTTTTCAACCTGTTAGACAGTGGTTAGACATCTCCCGAGGCCGCTAACAATCACTGTGAGCTGCTGTAAGACTGACGTCATTGAATTGTCAGAAAAGTGAAAGTGCTTACAGCTGATATAAGCAGCTAACAAAGAAAATATCCCTTTAATAAGAATAGTGCTTATTTGATATGAAGTTTGATAAGTGTAATTACCAGCTTAATAAAACTATGTAAATAGGGCCCGTATAAATAATACCCGATACTAGAAAGACAACTTAAGCAATAATTCACTATTAACTGTTTTAATTTTCATCAAAAATATTTGAATTGTAAAGATTTTTCAAGGGTTATACTATTATTTCTTCGCAATAGAAAACTCTTTTAAAAATGGGGGTCCGAGCGTGAGTTTACTGCAATTAACCCTAACCTAAATCCATCACTAAACCTGACTTGGAAAACAAACGCAGAGCGATGCAGATATCTCTTTTGCAGGATCTTAATTTAATATTGGATTGGGGCGCCAAAAATCTCGTCCACTTTAATGCATCCAAAACACAATCATGTTCCTTGTCGCGAAAAGAGTCATCAAATACTCATCCTCTACTTATGAGCGGCCAAGTTTTACAGAGCAAAGATACCTTCAATCTTGTGGGCGTCACATTTGAAAGTTACCTTAACTGGCATAAACACATTGTATCTATAGCCACGGCAGCTTCAAAAAGCTTGAATTTCTCTTTCGAGCCAAAAAGTATTTCTCCCCTTCTGATTTATACACTTTATAATGTGTCCCAAATCCGACCTCCCTTGGAATATTGTTCTCATATCTGGAGCATGGCGTCCCCCACAACCCTAAGCATTCTTGATTCTATTCAAAGAAGAGCTATTCGTCTCATTAATGATCCTTTACTTACAGAAAGGCTTCCCTCTCTTGCCCATCGTCGGGCTGTTGGGGATTTATTGCTTTTTTATAGGTATTTCCATGGCTTCTGCTCTAAAGAATTGTCCAGTATAGTTCCTCCACTCATGGTTCCCAACAGAGAAACTCGTAGTTCTGCGCGTATGCATTCCTATACGGTCCAACTGGACAGGCCCCGAACTTCCCACTTTGTGCGTTCCTTTATCCCTAGAGTTTCTAGATTGTGGAACCTGCTGCCCGCGGAGGTCTTTTCTTTCCCCCAAATCTTCAAGTTTTTAAGTCCCGTGTCAACATGTATAACTGGTAATTTGTTAAATTTTTATACGGTCGTGGAAAAAATATAGTATGTAGCACAGACATGCATAAAGTGTGTTTTTTTTACTTATTTTATTGCTGCACTCGCCTAACGGCTCGTGCTGTCAAACTACCCATTCGTAAAAAAAAGTATCACTTTATGAACTTGTTACATAAATTGCTATTTTTTTATAATAAAGTGTCTTAACATTGTTTTATAATATCCAAATCTTCTGCGAGAACAACATAGGTACTTGATTATAACGCAACTTGTCATGTTATATTAATAATTTTAATAAATGAAAAGTTCCAAATCAAAACGCAATTTTTGATAAATCACAATTTTAAAGTATATTACAATTTTTACTTCGCGTTTTATTATTTATGTTTAACCAATTTTTTATTCAAAATGTATTATGATATAAATATATAAATAATACATATTTCGATTAAAAAACTTTTTAAAATTCATAAATGGAAATTGCGCAGTAAAAATTGTGAGGTATTCTAAAAATTGTATTTTATCAAAAACTGCGTTTTAATTTTGAGCTCCTTAAATACACATACTATGGAAAACATTTATATATCTAACCAGGGGTGTAGCTACCGCCGTATCGGCCGTATCAACGATACGGCGACCGGCTATAGGGGCCCCTAAATGTGGGTAAGAAAAAATTAGGAAAACTGTCGGCTAAATGGAGGAAGTGGGAACCTTTTTTGGTCTTCAAAAATCTTTTTGGGCCCCCTAACTCATTGTAATACGGGGCCCCTCCAAGGCACGCTACGCAACTGTATCTAACTAAGGCTTTTAGTAATAATGGTAATTTCTGGTGAAAAGAAGGTTGAACCATATCTTTGTTTTTAACTACATTCCTTTTAAATTTTATTTTATTCATAACTTTTTAGCCTGTGCGTTGTTAGGTTACTTAATTATTGTGTATGCATTATTTTGCATTGTCATATTTATAGCCCATTGTTCTGGACGACCTTCAGGGATATGTCTAACAAAACAACAAGCTTGGTATGTGTAGTTTAAACCTAGCCTTCGGCATTTACAGCCTTATAAATTGTTTTCCTTAAAAACAGCAAAAAATACATAAAGGATATTTTTATTAAAAAAATACTATTTTTATTTTATTTTTCGCACTTTCTTTAAAAAACATGTTAATTATTTTAAAATATACGGTGTGTCCCAGGATAGGTGTTACAAGAGGACAAATGGACCAACAATTTTGGAATTTTAAACGTTTTTTTTTGGGAATACTGGTCGCATGTCCAAAACTAAGAAAAACAAAATTTTACTTCGATTGTTAATATACAGGGTGGGTTATAACTAAAAATATGAAAAATGACCAAGAGTAAAGAACCTTTATTTGTAAAAATAGGACAAAATTGTTTAAGTAAGTGTTGTAGGGAATTATATTTCATGTCAAAATTGGTTTAAGGCAGCGAATTTTAAGTAAATATTTAAAATTAATAATCGTTTAAATTTTGCTTTCTTTTGCCCAATATTTAAGTTGTAATGCATAATGTAAAAATTGACAGTTACATTTTTTCCTATTCTATTGCTTTAACTTCAAATTTTGATATAAAATTAAATTCTCTACAACATTAACTTAAACAATTTTGTTCTATTTTTAAAAATAAAAGTGGTTGGGTCCTGGGCCTTTTTATATTTTTAGTTATAACTCGCCCTGTATGACACCAATTGGGGTTAAATTTAGTATTTATTAGTTTTGGACCGTACGACCAGTTTTCCCAAAATTTCGTTATAAAATTCAAAAATATTTGGTTCATTTGTCCTCTTGTAACACCTATTCTGGGACACACTGTATATTTTAGCTTTTCTTAAAATTAAGCGGTCATCAGTAAATTAGTTTTATTACAGTTTCCAAACAGCAGAACTAAAAAACATATTTTTCACTACAGAGAGAAAATTATTTTAGGAACCCAGATCAGACCAGGATGGATGGTTAAGCTGCTATGGTTTTGATTGTTTTTTTTCTTTTAATTATCTGCGCACGATGGGTAAGGGTAGTAAAAATCTGAAAAATGCATTTTGTGTGTTTTATACAAATAAGGACTTTTTTGTTCTCCAAAATTTTCACGATAGGGTGTCCTACAGGAGTACATTGCTTAGGGAATGACACAGTCTTAATCCGGCAATAGGTATAATCACTAAGAGCCCTAATTGTAATTATAATCGTGTAAAAATTTAATCACAACTGATAGTACAGTGTACTTTTAGGAATAACACATTTGGTAAGTCATGACCCAAAAGCTTCAAGTTCCAATAATTGCTTTCTTTGCACAAGTAGCCTAAATTTGGCGCCACTGGAAATTTTTTAAACACTTAAATTTAAAATTCTTATTGTAAAGTAGTAACAAACTTTCCTTACTATTATTTTCGTCGCATAGAATACCTAAATTTAACAGTAGGCTTGTTGTCTTCATATAAGTATAAATTTGGAATTCGTGCTAGGTTAAAGCAAGTGCTTTAGGACAAGGACAAAACATCTTATTTTGCCACGGTCAGTATTTTTTGGTTACCAATGTAGATAAATAATTAAAAGCTTTACATAATAAACTCAGTAATAAAATTCATTGTTGTGTAACTGACTTAGTAGCCTTTGAAATAATGCATTTTTAAATTCTCATTGTTGTTTTGTCTTTCCTGGTGTATTATCTCACGGTATATAATAAAGGCAGATTCTCAAAGTCATCAAAGAAAATTGCGATTTTTAACGTAACTGCTAACCGCAATAAGACATAGCCTAGTTTATTAAATGAAGATAAATTGAATACCACATGGCTGAAGAAACAAACATTTAATGTATATTTATCAGAATATATATTAAAATATATTAATTATATACTAATGGTAATTTGTTTAATAATAAAAAAAAATAGTTTTTACCTCCTCCTAAAACTATAAATAATTTTTCAGCAAAAGGTCATCTACAAAATATATTTAGAATAAACTTTGTAATCGATAAAAATAATAATACAAAATTTTAATAAACTCCGAAATTTGACGAACAACTTTAGCCATAAAGGCGTTACAGCTGTTTAAAAATAGTTAAGAGATATCAACTAGCAATTAGAACGGTAACCCCATAGCAAAATCGATCATAGCGGCCTTATTAGTAGACTTAGAAGAATGAAACTTGGCAAAGGATAGTCGGCGACGTTTCGCCAATGATTTCAAGGTTATCAATCCTAACATGTTAGGCACTGCGCCCCCCGCGCCTAAACCTTGGGTTAAAGCGAGGGGTGTAAGCGGGGACTTAAGCGCAGGTGTAGAGCTTTATAATTATTTATGGAAGTATTAATGTACTCCTTGCATTTTTACCCAAATAATATTTTCTGAACATACCCCTACTACAACCAATCAGAGAGGGAGAAATTTTATTTAGACCTAATTTTTAACCAATTAGAGAGCGGTTTAACCGACTAGATTTTACTAAACATACCCCTTGTAATTTCAAGGTCAAAGCATACAAAACGTCAATAATAACAAAGATAGCTGCGGTTAGATAATAAACGGTAAAAAACAGTGGTTAATCATTTTCGAAATTCCATCTTAAATAAAAAATAATGGTATTTTACCCTTGCAGAAAAGTCATATTCTTTAAGTTTTTGCGCACCCTGTATACAATATCAAGATTTTTCTTTAATCCGTTTGTCTTCTTGTAAACCCCATCCGTGGACAGTCTGTATATCTCACTTGTATCACCTGACAGAATACTTAAATCGAAAAAATCTAAATCGGGTAGTCTCCTCGAAAGCGAGAGACGTTCAGTCACCTTTTTTAGTGCAGAAAAAAAACTTAAATTATTTTGTTTCTACTTTGGGGTTCCCTTTCACTAAATTAACCCTTTTTTTCGTTCATTAGGTTTTGTAATGTAGTAATAACAATTAAAATTAAAAGTAAAGTGAGTGAAATTATACTTGGACGAAAGTAAATTGAAAAACATTCATGTTGCTATTTCCTCTACATTGTCCTTGAGAAGTAATTGATGCTATTAAGTTATTTTACATCTGCATAATTATTTTTAATTGCCTACCAATCATCCAAAACGCATAAATAACATTTAACCACCGTTTATGCAAAAATGTTAAAGTTGATATCTTAGGCATTTGTATAGTTGTACAATTGAAGGGCCTAGTTTCAAAGTGTACAATCCCCATTTATACATTTTAATACAACAGTGAGATAAATGTCCCAATAGTTGTATTTTTAGTGGTGATTATTAGTAACCCGACTTGGAAAGCAAACGCAGGGCGTTGCAGATATCTCTTTCACAGGATCTCAATTTGATATTGGATTAGGGCGCTAAAAATTTCGTTCAATTTAATGCATCCAAAACACAATCATGTTCCTTGTCGCGAAAAAATCATCAAACACTCACCCTTTGCTTATGAGTGACCAGGTTTTGCAGAGCGGGGGTACATTCAACCTTATGGGCGTCACAGTTGAGAATAACCTTAACTGGCATAAACACATTGTATCTATAGCCACCGCGGCTTCAAAAAGCTTGGATTTCTTTTCCGAGCCAGAAAGTATTTTTCTCCTTCCAATTTATACACTTTGTATGTGTCCCAAATTCGACCCTCTCTGGAATATTGTTCTCATGTCTGGGAAATCGCATCCCCTACAACCCTCAGCATTCTTGATGCCATTTAAAGAAGAGCTGTTCGTCTTATTAATGATCGTTTACTTACTCAAAAACTTCCTTCTCTTGCCCATCGTCGAGCTGTGAAAGATCTATCTTTTATAGATACTTTTACGGCTTCTGCTCCGACGAATTATCCAGTATAGTTCCTCCTCTTGCAGCTCCCAACAGAGAAACTCGTGGTGCCGCACGTATGCATCTCTACACGGTCCAATTGGACAGGCCCCGAACTTCCCATTTCGTTCGTTCTTTTATCCCTAGAGTTTCTAGACTGTGGAACCTACTGCCAGCGGAGGTCTTTCCTTCTCCCCCAAATCTTCAAGTTTTTTAGTCCCGTGTTAAGAAACTTCCTCTTACCTTGCCTAAGACACCCACGGTACGTTAGTATTTAGGCTTTCAGCCTTCGTGGATTGTCCAAAGATGAAAAAAAACTTTTAAGCCATCACTACATCCATACCAGATAACACTTTGAAATTAGCCCCTCAATTGTTGCATTATTTGTTTTTGTGTATTGGACTCGTTATTAAATTTAGTACTAGCGTTAATGTAACATTTTCTTGATTATTTTTTACTTTTTAAAAACATTTAATTATCAACATTATCAATCTATTAATTTACAAAGCCTTAGGGTATGAAGGCATTTTAGCGGCTATATTTGACTTTAATAGGTTATTTAGTTGCATTGTGTTAACTTACGCTTATGACGTAAACTATCTGAATTCTCCTAATTATTATTTATATTAAATTGGGTTACATTTATTAATCGTTTTCATTATAATGCCTTTGGCATCTGTACATTTTCAAGATATTAGAGAAATATTGCACAGTAAAATAGGGCCAGGCACTAATAATACCGGCCTGCGCAAGCTCAGATGCATAGTGAGATAAGGACTCCCTTAATAAGTATAATGCCTGGCTTTATTTATGTCGGTTTTGGGTCATGCCTTATTTTAACTTCGGAACTGTTAGTATAACCGAACGGCTGCCGACCACAAAATCTAAAAGTTTTTGGAAGTAGAAATACTTAAAACCTTGCTTTTTTAAATGTATTTCTGTAATTGTTTAAAACAAAACCCTACAACAAAAAACAGTAAAGAAAAAAATTTTAAAAATGTTTCCCCATTTTTTTAGGTTAATGGAACTGTTAATATGATTTGCAATAATTCTAAATTATGGGTACAAGTACTATTTAAATAAGGCCGGTATTAATAATACCCGAGCTTAAAGGGGAAACTTGCAATAATTCTCTATTCTTTTCATGAATGTTACTAATTTTTATCACCCAATTTTCCAAATAAGTATTTTTTAGCGCATGCCTATGACCCATCGTCTTTTGACTGGCGTACCTACGTAAGAAAAGGCCCTGGAGCATAACATAGTGGGGAGCCCCAACAAAAAAAAGGTCTTCACTTTCTTTAAAACAAAAAACACATTAACAAGTTATGAGGGAGAACCCCAACTACTACAATTTACAAACATTTGTACCCAATTCGACATACGAAAAAAGTAGGCCACCTTACAATTCTGCTTTACAAAATTACAAAACTATTTCACTGAGAGTCCGTGGGGCCACCTAAGCTTGGGGACCTCGGGACACTGCCCCGCCCTGCCCCATAGTAGCTACGCCACTGCGCCTTTTAATATAAAGGTAATATAGTGGTCGTATTCTAATATACAGGGTGTCCCAACTCTATTTATACATTAAATAACTTCGCTCCTGAACTGCAAGATACAAAAATAAACTTAATTAAAAAATGTTTATTAGGATACACTCTTTTTAGTAATAGTACTTATTATTATACAAGGTGTCTCAAAATCATAATTTTCATTAACATGTAGGTTTCTTTAAATGGAATTCTAGATTAAAAATATATAACACACTATACGCCAATTATTGCTGGTTTTTGAGATATCAGCAGTATGTTAATAGACTCATTAAAAATTAAAAGAAAAGAAAGATAGTATTTTGGTTTTAATTATCATTTTTAACTAATTATGTCACACACAACAAATAATATAATAACAAGCAGTTAATAACCTTTCATTGTAAAAATACTAAAAGTATGTCAGCAATTAAGTTTATTTTAGACACATATTTACTGAATTGCGTTAAAAAAAAACAACATTATGTCAATAATGCTGGTTTTTAAGTTTGGTTAGTAAATATTTATCTAAAATAAACTTAATAGCTGACTTACCTATTAGTGGTTCTTATAATGGACGGTAATTAATTACATGTTATTAAATTATTTGTCACTCTGACAGTGACCGAATTATTTAAAAATAATTAGAAACAAAATATTATTTTCTTTTTCACTTTTAGATGTTAATGAGTATATCAGCATACTGCTGATATCTCAAAAACCTGCAATAATTGCCTTATAGTGTGTTATATTTTTGTTGCAGAATTTGACTGAAATTAACTTGACAATGAAAATTCTGTTTTTGAGACACCTTGTATATTAACTAGTACTGTCAGTAAAAGAGTGTATCCAAATAAACATTTTTTATTTTAAGTGTATTCTTGTATCTTGTACAGGAGCAAAGTAATTTGGTGTATAAATAGAGTTGAGACACCTGTATATTTTTATTTCGACATTTTTTTACCACTTAGAGAAACAATACTAACCTACACAACACACAATCTAGTTTTACCAATGGACCCAGTTAATTTTTGTATATATTTTTTTGTAATCTTTAAAACAGCTAACAAATAATTACCTGATATTATTAGTTTAAGATCCGAATAGGAAGCGACCTTCGCCCATCTGTTTACCGGATAAAAACTGTTTTATTATAAAGATAGTTTTTAAATAAAGGTATTGCCATAGGGTTGCCTAAAAAGTTATGGTCAAGGCTATGACAAAAAAATATCTCTTTAAATTTTTGAGGAACCCTGTATAATGTTAATTTTTATTTTTTTGTCCACATGACAGCGCATAAAACAGTAAATGAAATAAACAAAAAAATTGTAAGTAATTGCCTTTTTTGTTTATAAAAAATATTGTATCCAGAAAATGATGTTAATTAAGAAGGAAATGTATTTGGTATAATAAAAGTTTTATTTATTTATATTTAGCAGCGGCTGGTGGTGCTAAAATTGGTTGGTCAATAATTGCACCATAATTAAATTAATGTTTTAAATTTTTATTTATGCCTCTTGTTATAAGTAATTAATCACTGATCTCGATGGATTGCCAATGTTATAACCTGCGCGAAACAAAAGTTACATTTCATGGGCAAAAAACTAGTGTGTGCGCAAGCAAATTGAGGGTAAACGCACCTGGAGCCAAACAAACTATCCGCATTATCGGAAAGAATTTGTTGACGGCGTTCTGGTTTTCTGTTCGAAGTACGGTAGGTAATGAGCGTCACGGTCAGACCGCAGGCGAAGGGGACGGGGTGCCGGTGTTTGTATTTTGCCACGGCTTTTAAGTGCGCATGTTCGTCCACCCATTCATTTGTTTACTGCGCGAGTTCGTAAAAATCCGAAAAATGCTTCTTGCCACTACGGATCTAAATGTAGGTTATCTATGTAATTAATCCATTGCTAGTGCTACTCTATTAAGAAGTAAATACAATATTGAAGTAATTAAGGACTGTAAAAGTCAACAATTTTTTAAATATTTTTAATTTATATGTAAATTTCCGGTGAAAACCGGCCGCTGCCGCTGCTGCCCATGTTATTAGAAAAACACATAGTCCATTAAAATGTTACATTAAAGGAAACAATTTTTAGAGAACGCAATTTTATTTTTTAGTTGTCATGGGGAGGTCAAAGTAAAGTTACATTCAAGTTTGTAGGGTCGCCACTCTTGTCCTGCGGCCATCTTGGAAGAGAGGTGCAAATGGTTATTATTATTTTTGTAAAAAACTATTGTTCAGACAAAAAAACTGTTTAAAATTTTTGTTGCAAATTAAATTCTCTTTAATTTTTGTTTAGTAATTTTTTTCCTAGGATTAAAAATATAAAAGTTATTAATGAAAATTAGGGTTACTCGTCAAACAATGTTTTTTTTTAACCTGTATAACTTTTTTTATTCATTTGGCAAAAAAATGACACTGGAGCATTTTTATAGACTAATCTTTAAAGAATAATTTTGTTTTTATAACTTTTTATCGTCCGGAAATAAAGAAGTTATAAACAAAAGTAGATATCAATTTCTAAAATTTGTCAACCCGTCCGTAAGAGTAAACAGCTTTGTTTACAGTGTGATCGAAACGGTTGGAATAAATTCATTAAAAATTCAGTGGTTTGTTTTTGGAAAAACTTTGGAGCACGATATTTTTGATTTTGACTGCGGTGTTTTTCATGGTAAAATCGTGTATACAGGGTGGCCCACAAATAAGCAATGACCATCAGCTTTATTTTTTTAGATGAGAACACCTTATTTTATTATTTTATTGTTGAATTCTTCATCAAATTCTAACAGTATTTTGTGTACGTGTTAACGTTTTTCTAAAAAACAAACCCCTTAATATTAAATACATTTTTTAACTTTTAAATATTGCATGAATTTGATGGTGTATTCCTCGATAACTGTTACCTTTAGGTAGACATGGTATATGAAAAACAGAATTCGATGTAAAATTGAAAAATGTAATAAAAAATTGGTGTTTCCATTTAAAGAAATAAACTTGATGGTCATTGCTTATTTGTGGGCCACCCTGTATACATGATTTTACTATGAAAAACACCGCAGCCAGAAACACTAACCGACGCACAGTGGGCGATTTGTTGATATTACGCGGCAGAAATTATTTTTGTGCAAAAAGAGGTGAAACTTAATTGAATATTTACAAACACAGTCGAATTTTGTTTTCTAACATTGCAAGTAAATTAGTCATTTTCACACAGGGTGTTCAAGTTTAATTAATTTAAAATAATGCATTTTGTTTAAACGTCTTAAACAACTTTAAAAAATCGTGTTATTTAATATTTTTAACCAAGTTTTTTAGGAAGCAATAATCTGAATCTTTTAAAATAATATGTTTTAGATACAGGGTGATATATTCTATTTAAGTTAAATTTGTATTCTAAACTCATTCAGGAAAAAATAAAAGGCACCTATTATCCAATTTTTTAATTACTTACTTTTAAAAAACATAATTATGGGAAAATTACAAAACGTCAATTTCAACATTGTATACAGAGAGAATCAAAATAGAAACTGAACCTAATATTAAAATTTTATAACTTTATAATGGCAATTTTAAATTTGAAATACCAACGATATAATTATATACTTAATATAATATAGATAAGGATAATTAAAACCGTACCTACATATATTTGCAATATCTCTATAAATTTTATACAATATTCTAACCTAGCCCATGTAAATGAAAGACAAAAACACTTTAAAAATACAAGGATGACACAATAGGGTCTATTTTATTCTAAAATTTTGCAAGTTTTGTTCTATTTTTGCATGTAATCTCAAAATAACAAAATTTGCAGTCAGCACCCAAATATACAAGTTACAACAATTTAAGCAACTTCCAAAAAGTAATGAAAAAATATTAACAAGAGAAACAACAATAAAAATTTTAATGTGATGCAAAAGTGCCCAGTATTAAAGAAATAAGTAAAAAAACTTTTCACTATTTTTGATTTTTACTCCGAATCGCTACTATTGTCAACAAGGGTTGAAATATCAGGAGGCGTGAGAAGCAGTTTTAAAACATCTTTATCGATAACACTATTTTTGTAAAGAGGAGGAGCAGACTTTTTTGTTAAAGAAGAAATAATCGGGTCAGAAGTATACAGAAGAGTATGCAACAGATCAGTCATAGTTTTGACACGATTAAATTTTCTAGTATTAAATTCTCTTATTCTACGGAAATCTTTGTTTCTGGCTTCCAGTGCCTCTTCTGAAAACATACCAATTGGTAAGTCTGTGGCTCGAATTATGTCACCACCATGAATTAGGATCTTATGGACACTGCTTGGAAGGGGAAACCAGGGGTATAAGTTAACAAACATTTTAGCAGTGTTCTTGGCAAAAACTCAAATTGATCCGCATTGACTTCATAACCACATGATATAGTTTTTAAAATAGTGGAAAACTTCATACTGTAACTTAATAAGCCTATTTCCTGTATGTAAGACTAGAGCTTGTATCTGAATTTCTGCAGAACAATCACTTATTGAAATAAATTCACTTTCAGGGTAGCAAGCTTTTTTGCCTCTTGTAAATGATGATATGGTGGATAAATATTTGCATTTCGCTCTTTGGCTCCACTTTGCATCAAGATATATGAAGATTTGGTGAAGCGACCACTTACGTATAATGCAAGAGCTTCCTCTGGAGAATATTTAACTATTTTTAATAGAGGAGATTCGTAGGCATTCAAAATTTTTGTTGACCTTTCAGGTGATCCGGTACAAATCTGATTTACTAGTTTGGCAGCATTTCGTAGTCCTGATCGATGTAAACTGTTTTTAGCGGCCAAAGTTAACTCTTGGGTGGATACTTCCGACACAAGTGCAGTTACCTTTAGCCTTTTAGTTCGGCTTGAAGATTCCACAAATGATGTAGGTGGTCTGCCTACCCTTTTTTCAAGTTCTGACCATTACAAACAAAAGTAATTGATGACCTTAACCATTTTTTATTTTGATTTTCGAACGTTTTGGTACTTCGGTAAGCATTTTTCCATTTGTTTTGTAAAGAACCTATGATACTTGTAACTTTTTGCCGAAAATTGCAGCAATTTTTATCAGGTTTTTGGCTGTGAAGTTTCTCTGTTATGTAATTTTCAACCGCTTTATTTTTATCATATTCAATTTAAATTTGGTACGCCAGATGTCAAATATTTCACGATATGTGAACATAGTTGCCTTGATTATCTGTAACTAAAACAAACACCATCATATATCTAATATCCATATGTTAAATATAACTTACAAAAATGTAAAAATCCGTTTTGTTTTCACTTGAACCGTTTTGACGTTACGGGACTTTAAAATGTTGAAAATGTCAAGTTTTAGACCATTTATACCTTAATAGCTAATAAACAAACTATCTATCATCACTAACTATACCAAAATTGTTCAACACCTTCAGAAAATGTATGGTAGAAAACGTTATATCTTTTATGGACAACTTGGTACTGCACAATATGTATATTAAAAAAATCGGTAATTTCCCGCAGTTTCCCGCACCTAAAATATTCACACCCACAAACACGAAAGTGTAAACTTTTAATAAAAAAATATTTAAAATCAAAAATTATTAAAAATTGATACTTCATGACTATATGTTTCTGAAGGAATTTGAAAAGCATCATAATTCAAAAAATTTATAATTTCATGCACTAAGTGGAATCGCATAAACGTAAAATGTCACATATTATATTTCACTTACCTTGCATTTTAAAATATTTTTAACCACAAGAACAAATAACTGCACAATGAAGAGATTTTGTCACTCCAATTTAATGCAATAACCTGTCAAAACTAGTTAGTCCGAATTTAGCTGTTTTTAACCACAGCCTACTCCGAAAAATTGATAACATTTTAAATTATTACTTACGTCATCTGGTAGCCTAATATGTCAAAACAATAAAACTGATTTCAGTTTTGTAAAAAAATTGTTTGAGTTTTTGACTTTCTGCCGCGTAATTTCGTAAAATAATCTTCTGTGCGACGGTTCCAACGTTTTTCCAAAAACAACCAATGAATTTTTGATGAATTTATTCCAACCCGCTTAACTACAATGTAAACAAAGGTGAGTATTTACTCTTGACGGGTTGTCAAATTTCAAAAATTGATATCTACTTTGTTTATAACTTAGTTACTTTTTATCGAACGATAACAAGTTATACAATTAAAATTATTCTTTGAATATTATTCTACAGAAATGCTCTGATGTCATTTTTTCGCAAAATGAATGGAAAGAAAATTATTACGGTTAAAAAAATGTTACACAAGTAGCCCTAATTTTCGTTAAATCATTTTTTATTTTAAGTCTAAAAAAATTAACAAACCAAAATTAAAACGAATTTAATTTGCAATAAAAAAATTTTTATAGTTTTTTTTTTATGGCCAATAGTTTTTATATAAATAATAATAACCATTTGCACCAGTTTTCCAAGATGGCGGCCGCAGGACAAAGTGGCGACCCCACAAACTTGGACTCTTTGTTTGACCTCCGGACAGTGCGGACGTGCGTAGAGGACCACAAAGAGGTGCCGTACGGACGTTTTTACCTTCGGGAATCAAGGAAAGATTCACGCTAAATTGACGGCATCTTTCTTCTGGATCTAAGCGCTGTGAGCGAAGATTCCTATAAGCTGATGGTATCCTGTTTGGTGGTAAACACGAGGTATTTCTCAAATGGCGGGAAATATATAGGCGTGCCATGGGAACTGTAAGTAGTGAAAGTGAAGGTTATACGTAACACCAGTAGCAGGTCTTGGTTTGACAGCCGACAATTTATGCGTTGCATCGATTGTAGAATTATTTGTGTTTTCTTTTGGAATTTCTGGGAGCTACGAGCTCGATGATCGAGATTTTTCGACGAAGAAGCCCTGGAAAGCATAGTCCGAAAGGGGAGAGTGGTGGATTGGACCTGAAGGGACCAAAACCAAGAAAAAAAAATAGAATAGAATAGACCCCACAAACTTGAATTTAACTTTACTCTGACCCCCTCTTGATAACTAAAAATAAAATTGCGTCGTCTAAAAATTGTTCGCTAAGGCTATAAAAATGTAACATTTCAATGGACTAAAACCATACCCGAAATTTCACCCAAAATCTTAAGCCGCGTCCAGATCAATAAAGATTTACGTTGCGCGTTGCAAATTTGCTGAGCAAAATTAGGTCAAATACAACGCACGGGAAAAGTCAAGATATTAAATTTGTTCCAAATTTAATGGGGATTTTAAAAATAATTTTTATTAAAGAAAAACCGTGGCGCACCATTTTTTGCTGAGCAAATTTGCGTCAAATACAACGCACAACGTAAATATTTATTGATCTGGACACGGCTTAAAATGGCGAAAACGAAACTAAGCAACAACCTTAAACCAATTTGGTGGTGCGTTCTATGAAATCATAAAACTTTACCAAATTGTATTGTGAAAGTTAATAAGATTATTCAAAAATAATAAAAGTAAGATTTTTATAAAAATATTTGAAACTGAAACATACATCAAAAATTTAACAAAATACTAAAACAGTATATTGGTAAAATTTGTGTATAACTTGTCATACATGTGTTATATTTATAAGTATATCGTTGGTAGTTAATTTCAAAAAATCGTATTCATAAAATGTCCACGCACTTATGACGTAGTTGCTGTTCATACGGATTTTTGTGACGTCAGAAATAGCGGTGCCCGGCTTTTTCTTGTTGGGCCATATATGGGTGCCTTAATAACGTGTATAAATATTATTAATAAATAATGTTTTTCTGTGTCTGTTACGTTGAAAAAAATTATGGTCGTAGGTGCGCGTTCGGCCATGAAGATTATTTGAATTTCGACAGTGGCGTGCTTATCCAGATTTATGCAAAAACTGAACCAAAAACCCAATTAGATACATCTGTTATAAAATTTTATAAACAAATATTTTAAAAATAGCAGTTTCAATTTTTTTTCTTAAAGGTGAGGCATGGTACCTCAACATACTGCTTGAGCAAGCAGTTTTGGTTCATCGGCGAGTAAAAGAATAACAAAACAAGTAGTATTAGTCACGCATGTTTACATGCCGCTATTTAGTTAGATTGTTTTTTTTCCTCACATTGCCTATGTGTTATGTTATTTAGCTCAACCGCTATACCAATTGCTATGATAGACCGTTACTATGGGCCTAAAGAGAAACAATTTAGTAAAGCAAATTTTTATTTTGGAGTTTGCGAAAGAAAGGTAATTTTTTGCTAAGCCCTCAAGAAAAAACAGAACTTTAGAAAAAATTCTTTTTTGTATTCAAATCTGAAATGTTTCCAGTACTGTTGAGTTTAGACATTTTTTATCGGGGTGGAGGGAGAGTTTAATTTTCCCGGGAGAATTCTAAAGTAACGAATATTACCCTTAAAAATGTTTAACAGCAAAAAAAGGTCTTAAGATGTAAAAACTAAACCAACCTCTTACTTTATACTTTTCTTAAAGCTTTTGTATATCTATGTGACCAATTATATAGTCTATGATTATATTCATACTTATAAATTAATGCTAAATTTCTCAGAAAAAGATTTTTTTTACTTCGGGGAAATATTACTCCGGGCCACCCCATGAAATCAACGCTGTTTGTCAAATTATCTATATTTTTCAAGAAATGGAGAAAATTAAATAGAAAAATATTGTGTAGCACGATGACAATCGTTTTTTACTTTTTATGTATTTTAATCCGTTTTTATAGTTGGTCATATTGCGCAGTGTTAAACTTGCCTAATACATTTACATTAGTAATAACTTGGGCAATTTTCCCTAAAAAAGCCATACTAATTGTTGTAACTATTAAACAAAATTATACTTTTTTACGTATGGAGGGTGAAAGGTTTGTTGTAGTTGTTGAGTAAAAAAAACTTTATGCATGTATTGCATACTATATTTTTTCTACGGCACTAAAAATATCACAGTTTTAATTCCTCAATAATTTTAATTCATAAATAATAATAATTTTTGATAATTTTTATTAAATTTATTTGCAAACTGTCAATTCATAAATTTAGTCACAGAAAAGTTAAAATAATGGGAGAATTTATGGTAACCTGAGCTTTTTTTCAATTGAAATTGCTTTTAATATTACAGCAGCGGCGACTGGTGATGGCCGATTTGGTGGGACAACCCGCGCCACAGGTAAAAACTAATGCTTAATTTTATTTAGGCCTCTTTTGTAAGTAATTAATCCATTTTTAGTGATATTAGATTTTAATAATTAACAATTAAAAATAAAATATTAGTATATTTAACAATGGTGCTGGTTGTGCCCACCAAAATGTCCCATCACCTGCCGCCGCTGACTTGCAGACTAATTTAAAGTGCGAAAAATGCTTCACTGTTAAAAAAAAATAGGTTTTTAACACTTTATGTGTGGATTACTTTATTTTCATTATGATTCTCAAAAAACGGAACTCTTTTTAACAGTTGTAGAAAAAAGTTACTTGTTCCTTTTGTTCCCTTTTGGAGAAATGTCGCCAATTTTTGACTTTGATGCTTTTTGTAGTAGACCCACGATAAGATTTCAGTTTTTATATGTTTAAGACACCAACAACTGCCAGAAATATATTTGTAACACCACTGGTTACTGCATAACAACCTTATACTTGGACATCCTCGTCGGCGTTACAATGTAGGTAGACGAAAATACGATTATTCTGTTGATTTAACTATAAACAATCAATTAAATTTTATTTCTTATTGTTTAATGCAATATATAGTTAGATAAAAGAATGAGATTTAAGGATCAAATAAATATAGGTTTATTAGTTGAAAAGGTCTACATTTTGTGTTCACATTTTTTTCTTTTTAAGATACTCTTCAATACATAAAATTTGCATAAATAAGATACTCTTATCAAATTTTCTTAGTGATTTAAGTGCTTAAAGTTATGCAGGGTCTCTCAAAAGGGTCTGTACAAAATATTATCACAAATTCTTTGGAAGGGGAGCCCAAGAGGGGATTTCGGGATTTACTACAGCGCGGTAGATTAATATACCGGAGGATACCTTGCACCCCATTAAGTACCTCCACCAAATATGAGCCCCGTATACAGGGCCGGTCATAAAAAACAAAAATATATCCATCAGAAATTGTCGAGCGCGTCAGATTAGGATAGTGTAAGTTATTTACATGCTAAACAGTGTATGTTCCACTAATCTGACAATTTGAAAGTGACGTAAGGGAAACAGAGGTCTACAAAGAAAAACGTCAGTTTAACATTTTCGAGCGTGGGTATTCTTTTATTTTGACGAAAATAATTCAGAAATAACGAAATATATAAATCCGATACGGCCCGAACGATTTCCACAAGCCGAAATAATAATAATATATTTTTTAAATATTCAAAAGTCTGTAGCCACTTCTCCCATCGATGAAAAGGTATACATTATATAACATTTTTTTCCTCTTATCATCTAAGCTTTGCAACCCAATAGGTTTCTATGACGCTCGAGTAAATCCCCATTTAGCATCGCGGGCTCCCCTATTGTAAATAGAGATGCGACTTTTACACAAAATAGGTCCCTTACGCTTTATCTAGGCCACCCGGGATTCTCTAAAAGGTATGTATAAAATGCTACCACGAATACCACGGGCTTTAACGCAGTTCAGAAGTTCTAAACTCAGCCACGATTAATTTCTTGGCTAAAGTAAATTAAAATAGATTCTTGTACAGAGACAAGCCTTTTATTTTGGTACAAAGTATTTGCATTAGCATTTTGTATTCATTTGAAATTTTTTTATAGCTATTTTTTTAAAACAGCCTTTGTGTGCAAAAAGTTCAGGCAATTCCAACATAAGCACAGAATTGCAGGTGACACCCTTTACTTTTTACAACAAAAATGTGAGCACATTTCGATTCCTTACATCTTTAGTATTAAACAAATTTTTAAGATATCTAAATCTGCATCTATAAAAAGATCAACTTTTTGACTAAGGTAAATTTTGTTATAAGGGATAAGTGCATTTCTACATGTTTGAGTATTTATTTATACAGTGCATTTCTGTAATGTTCCCACCTTTTATTTTTAAAGAAATTTATTTTTTAAAAAATTGTGGTTATAAAATTGATGAATAAATACTATATTATAGTTGAAAATTTGAAGATGGTTGCTGGACGCCATCTTTGGAAAAAATTTAAGTGGGGTCTTGTGGAACAACAAAGTTAGATGTACTTAATGTGGTAAGCTGTTTTAAAGGTATTTTTAATGGTAATACTGGTAATAATATACAGGGCGGGACAAAAAGTTATTATTTATTAATGAAGTACTTTAAATATTATAACACCATTAAATAGATCTTTAAAAGAACTTTAAGAAAATATAAGATAAGGTACATACCGGGTGATGCATCGCTGGGCGGCCGGCGGGACATAGGAAATCCCATGTAATTTTTAATGGGGTCAATTTTTGGCTCCCCTAATTATTATTTTAGAGAAAAATTATATTGATGTTGAGCATGCAAATCTGCGTCCATGGTAAAAACTTTAGATTTTTCGGTTAACCCGTTTGCTAGTTAGATGCTGATGCATTTTTAAAAATTGTTACATTATTATTGCCTCATATTTATGAACAACAATAAAAATACCAGTTAGCGTGAAGTAACGTTGTCATTTTAAAATTTAGTGCTTTATTATTATCAAAAAATCGTAGAGCGAAAAGATTAACCATGAGTTATACTACTGAAGAAAAAGTATTGATGATTAAATGATGATCAAGGAAATAGTTACCAAAAGGTGTCAGACATGTTTGCTGCTCAGTATCCGAATAGACCGATACCCGGAAAACAACAGTCGATAGGGCTATCAAAAAATTTGAGACCAAAGGCACAGTGATAAATAACTGCAGATGTGAAGCTAGGGAGTATCAAAGAGAAGAAAATGTAAGAGATGATAGAGACTTGGAAATTTTATTGCACGTGGAAGAAAATGAAGGGAAGGTGAGTACAAGAAAACTGAGGATATCATAGGAAAAGATTAATCAACAGTGCTCCGGATTTTGAAAAGGCATAAATACATTTCATACAAATATGAAAGGCATCAAGAGCTAAAGGATGGGGATGAAATACGACGGCAGGAATTTTATTTTGATATGATGGAAAGGGCAAACATGAACAGGGAATTTTTAAGATAAATATTTGTTTTACTGATGAGTGCACATTTACGTTAAACAATGAACCCAGTCATCAAAATTACCGATACTGGAGCAAAGAAAACCAACACAGATTTGTCGAAACGAGGACGCAATATCCACAGAAAGTAAATGTTTGGGCGGGGATTTTCGGACAACAAATTAATGGACCATTTTTTCTTAATCAAAATTTGAATGCAGAATTTTATTTAGAAATACTCGAAGATATAATTTTACCCGCTTTAAACAATGTATCCAGGAAAAATCGGGAATTTTGGTACATAATACCCTGGCTGTTCGGGAATATTTACACAATGCTTTTAATGGAAATGTTATTGGCCTGCATCACACCATAAATTGACCAGCCAGGTCTCCTGATATTTCGCCAAATGACTTCTTCCTCCGGGGCCATTTAAAAAGCATGATATCCAAGGATAAAAATTACTCTAATCTAGATGAGTTAAAAAATGCTATTTCTGCAGAATGCAATAAAATTTCAATTTACCAGTTGCCAATGTAAGAAGACAATTTTATAAACGTCTGGGTTATTGTCTAGCAGTCAATGGAGGAATATTTGAAAATTTTCTTAAATCTTAAGTTTATTTCCAACATATTAATTATTGTAATATTATTAATTTATTGAAGCATGTAAATATTATAAATGTCATAATTTCTTGAAATTTGTTACTCTAGTTTAGTTTAACTTAACTTAATTCGTTTGTATAAATACAACTTTAATCTTTTCACTGTACGATTTTTTGATAATAATAAAGCAGTAAATTTTAAAATGACAACGTTATGTCACGCTAACTGGTATATCGTTGTTCATAAATATGAGGCGATAATAATGTAACAATTTTTAAAAATATATTAGCATGTAACTAACAAACGGGTTAACCGAAAAATCTAAAGTTTTTACCATATACGTAGATTTGCATGCTCTTCAATAAACTTCAATAGAATTTTTCTCTAAAATAATTAGGGGAGCCAATAATTGACCCCATTAAAAATTACATGGGATTCCCTATGTCCCGCCCGGCGATGCATCACCCGGTATAACTATATATTAGTATTGGAAATATGGTCATCCAAATTTTATCAGATATTAAGGTGATTTTTAAAGTCAGCCATTTATAGTTGGTAACTGTATTGATTTTTTATTCTAGGGTTATAAAGTACTCGCCAGGAGCTTTAAAATGATGTGCCACAAGACGCCCCCTATTTAATTTTTTTCGCAAGATGGCGGCCAGCAGTTATCTTAAAATTTTCATTTGTCAATTTCACTCTAAAATATAGTATTCATGCATTTATTTATTTCATTTCATATACATTCAAGTTTAAATTTTCTAAATTAATCCGTTTAAAAATTAAAAAGGAAAGACATTAAAGAAATGCACTGTATATTTTTTTAAAGACTAGGTAAACTAATTCTTTTGTAACGGCAGAACAAAGTAATTTTAAATTAAAAATGTATATAGTAATTAATTTCAAATAATAAGAAATTAAGCTATTCTTCTTCATGCACTAAAAATTTTATTCTTGGAATACAGAAATAATTAAGTCAATGGACTGAACAGGTAACAGTATTTTTATATGATCTCGAGATATATTTTTTTAATCTAAATTTTTATTTCCTAATTTCGGTAAGAAAATTTAAGGGCGTATTCCTGAGCCATTTTTCTAAAAAAGGTTTATATAACCATCGGTTCTCAATTTTTTGTTCTCAAGATACAGGGTGTTAAACTTTTCAAAAGACTTAATAAAATTTTAAACACTTTTGTTGGTAATTTTTTTTTTGGTAATAACCCAAGCAAGCAAGTTGCAAAAATGTCAGTGGCGTACAATTGTTTTAATGTCAATTGTCAATAATATTAGCTAATATGCGTCCCACGCCGCCACTGGTCCTACTAATTAAAATTAGTTTAGCGCTTAATTAACTTCCTATTTCAACAAATACCACAGCCAAATTTTATTAAAATAGGATAAGGCATATTTAGGATATTTTTAAAAATCCGATTATCTTTTTAAAGTTTATTACCCTGTATCCTAGAAACAAAGCATATCCGGACCTATATTTATATACCAAAACTTTTTTATAAAATTGGCTCAGGAATTTGCCCTTAAATTATCTTACGGCAATTAGGAAACACCCTGAATATTTACATAAAGACTTCTATTATCCTTACATTACGTATGGTGTTTTCCCGTTTGGTGATGATATCCGATTATCTGGTTAGTTAAGATTCCTAAATTAGTATCAGTCTTATTGCATTACAATAGTTGTGTTATTGTTAGAGAGTATACGTGGAGGGTCTGGTTAGTTCTGGTAAACAAGTCGTTTTTGTTTTAATTCCTTAATTAAACCACATACAAAATAACTATAACTAAACTCAAGATTAATACACACTGGGTAAACTGTAAAGTTAACGGATTTATTTACTAATTACAAAATCGTAGACATTAGTGCCCCAAACGGGAATGTAAGTATATCTTCGCAGGTCAATTTTAGAATCGTGTCTCAAACGGGAAAAAACAGGTACATTTTCAATCGAGCCCGTAACGGGAATAGACCCTACAGATTTTTGTAGTTATGCGAAAATAAAAGTTTTGTTTGGCAAGGGGTAAAGTCTAGTGTAGTAGTGTATTGCAGTAGAGGACTAAAAACTGGAAATATGTTAAAAAAAAGTTAAAAAAGATTTATTGCCAAACGCGTTTAACTGAGTTATGTCACAAAGTCAAAAAATAAAAACGCTTTTGTACTGATATTTATAAACAAATAAATTAAATGCCCACATATTTAGTTTTCTTGTTCTCTATACTTGTTCATACGAGTGGTCCAAAGCAGGGGCGGCCATATCGACTTTCTGAGGGGGGCCATAGGCCGAGAAAAAGTGTGTGAGGTCCCAAAAACAAAAATCTTGGCGTCCTTTTTTTTTTCCCAGGGAGCCGTCTGCATGTCCGGTGGCACTGCAGCCTGAAGGCTTATTGTACCAAACTCCCGTTTTATTGTACCCATTCCAGTACCCTAGTTCCTTGAAGAAGGCGGTATAGGTCTGCTGGGTGCGTACCATATGTTTCCGGGGGCACTCTAATATCCCCGAAGATTGCCTGTCTTTTGTGATCCAGTGCCTCACATTCTGACAGTATGTGGGATACTGTTTCGGTCTCTGCTCCACATAATCTGCAGTCCAGATCTCCGTTGTATAATCCTATTTTATTTAGGTGTTCTTTCACTGGAGCATGTCCGGTGAGGAAACCTGTGATCGTTCTTAGCTGATTCCTACCCATTTTGAGTAGTTCTTTAGCTCTTTTTGTGCATGGTCCACTGATGTATATTTTCCCATGCATGTGTTGAGGAAGCCTTTCCCAGTGCAGTCCTTGCTGGTCCTTTACCCAGTTTTGTACCGCACTCCGGAATGTACTCTTTGGCACTCCAAGGACTGGTTCTGGCCCGACGTATGTCGTGGCTGACCCCTTCTAGCCAGTTCGTCTGCGTTTTCATTGCCTCGAATTCCGCAATGCCCTGGCACCCACATCAACCTCGTGTTGTTGCGTTCCGCGAGTTCCCTGAGTTCCTCGAGGCATTCTAGTACCAGCCAAGACGATACCTTGGAATTAATTAGTGCACCAAGGGCTGCTTGACTATCCGTAAGAATGTTGATTGTACAATTTGTACGAGGCCCTTGGTTGTTAATCCTGGCACATTGTAAGATCGCAAAAATTTCTGCTTGAAATACAGAGGCGTGGTTTCCCAGTGGAAAGGTCAAACGAGTGTTTCCCATCTCACTGTAGACACCTGCTCCTGACCCTTCTTCGGTTTTGGACCCGTCCGTATACCAGGTTTGACCTCGAAGAGAGAGTCTGAAATTTTCGTTTGCCCAGTTCTCCCTTGGGTGTATTGTCACCTGAAAGGGTCTTCTGGGTACGATTTGTGGGGTCATATAGTCTGTCCTCATATCCATTATGGGACTCCTTATGATATTTTTATTTCCATGTGTCCTGATCTAACTTTTGTGTTGCTCAGGTTGTGTTTCAGTCTGTATACCCCCATTCTCGCCTCCCCTTGTACCACTATATGCAGTGGCGGGAGGTCAAGTAGGGTCTCCAAGACCGCTGTTGGTGTACTTTTAATGCATCCCGCTATGCCAAGGCAGGCTAGTCTTTGCACCTTGCTCAGCCGAAGCATAGCCGTGTGCTGTCTGGTCTTGGTCCACCAAACAATGGATGCATATGTTATGGCTGGTTTCACCACAGTATTGTACAACCAGTGAACCATTTGTGGTCTTAGTCCCCACGTTTTGCCATATGTTCTGCGAGCCAGAATTAATGCTATTTCCGCTCTTTTGATTACTTTGTCCAAATGGTGGTTCCAGGTGAGTTTTGAGTCCAATATAACCCCCAAATACTTAACCTCCCCCATCATTGGTATTTCAGTGCCTTGAAGATTGAGAGGACCCAACCCCTCTAGTTTTCTTCTTTTTGTGAAAGGCACTATTCTGGATTTGGTTGGACTGATTTTTAAACCAACCTCTTCCGTCCAAGTAGCTACTATATTCAGAGCCTGTTGCATTCGCTCTCTGACCGTAGTATTGAATTTGCCCTGGCATACAATGACTATGTCATCCGCATACCCTAAAACTTCATGGTTGTTGCTCTTAAGCCTGTCTATCAGCCCGTCCACAACAAGGTTCCAGAGAAGGGGAGATAATACTCCCCCTGTGGGCATCCCCTTACTACCCGCGCCGACAGAGTTTCACCCAAGAGTGTCGAGTGGATCACACGGTCTTTTAGCATGCAGCCTATCCATCTGCAGCATGTTTCGTCAACTTGCCTGTGACGAATCGCCCTTGTGATCACTTCAAAAGAGGTGTTGTCAAATGCGCCCTCTATATCGAGAAAAGCTCCCAACAACACCTCTTTGTTTTCCAGAACGTACTCCACCCTTTGTACAAGGTCATGGAGTGCCGTTTCCGTTGACAAACCTGCTGTGTATGCATATTGGGCCTTGTGTAGTGGTCTGTTTACCAAGACACCCCTCTAATATGCATATCTACCAGTTTCTCAAGTGTCTTTAGTACAAACGACATAAGACTTATTGCTCTTAGGGACTTTGCTTTATCCTGTCCTGACTTGCCAGGTTTAGGAATAAAGACCACCCTAATGTGCCTCCAGACTTTTGGTATGTATCCCAGTCCCAAACTTGCTCTGAGAATCGTGCAAAGCCTGATGTATAATGTTATGTCGCCTTTCTGCAACATAACCGGATAGATCCCGTCAGGACCTGGTGATTTAAATGGTTCAAAGGAATCTATCGCCCATTTTAACTTGCTTTGATTTACCACTTCTTTTGCCACTCGCAAATTTTCCCCAGTACCTCTTCTTGGTATCGGGTCTAAATAGTGCTCAGTGTCTGGTGGTAAATCAATTATTTCACACCCAGGAAAGTGCACTCCGAAAAGTTCTTCTAGTGTTTCCTTTCCGTTTTGTGTGTACCCCCTGTTCGTTTCTCTAGAGAGTTAATTGTTCTTTGAGGGTCCTTAGAAAGGATTTTTGGAGCCGAGCACATTCTGGAGTCTGTTCTACCTCCTCACCTTGGCGTCCTTAGAAAGAAACAAAATTTTGAAATTTTTTAAGAGCAAAAAAATAGGTCCCCTTACCTATTTTTTTCTTTTCTTGTTCTTTTATTCTTTAATTTATAATAACATTACAAAAAACTCCCACGTAGATCCTAACTTCTTACTTTTCAATTCCAAGATCACCCTCATCCCTCGAACCAGCCCTGAGGGTGGGGGCCATATCATCATTAAATGCCCAAAATGCCCATATTTGCCATTACATATCTATGAAATACAAAGGATGTGGCATTAAAGGGGGGCATGGCCATTCCAAAGAATTAAAAGAATTTGATTTTCAAGTAAGTATGCATCCATTTTTTTTGTATTACTACTTATTATTATTCTTTTTATTTATTTATTTATAATTAAACCTTATGACCGCCCCTGGTCCAAAGACTTCTTTGACAAGAATCATCGTTTTAATAAACTTCACGACCTCCAAAACAGTGTAGTTGAATTAAAAATAGTTATAAAGAGTATTGAATGCCAAACACCTAGTCCTAAATTACACTGATGATGCCAAACGGTTTTTTGCCCAGCCTCCATCTTGAAATTTTCATCTGTAAATTTTACTTTAAAATATAGTATTTATGCGTCAATTTGATATCCCAAAGTTTTAATTTTCTCCAAAAATATGAAGTTTGTGCTCTAGCGCTGTTTTTTCGGGAAAGATTTATTACCCGAATAAAATAAAAACAAATATATTTATATTATTTAAATTCTAATCAGTACTGTTAATTTTCTTAAATTACGTATTATTAAAACATCGTAACTATTCATTAGAATTCAGTATTAACACTTTGCATTAATTGCAGATTTAATTTGGTTTCGCTATTACTGTCGTTTTTATACAGGGTGTCCAGTAATTCTACCGACAAAGTTTAAGGGGCGATTTTTCAATAAATAATAATAATAATGTTCATATAAACATACTTGGTCCTAAACTTAGTTTTTAAACTACTGGGTGTTAATGTTTTTTTAATTATCGTTTTTTATATTAACTTACATACCAATTATAGATATTTATGTTTATAAGAAGGTTTTTTCTCGTTTTTATTGTAGAGTTTCTTCTAAAATTTGTTAGTCCAGGTTAAACTGTAGCTTTCGTTTATATTACTAGACATTTTTAGATACCGTTGACAAATCTAAAGTAAAATTATTTGAAATTCTAAAGACCTGGCACTCGCATCGTTATGATTGGTTTTGGGAGTTATTTGTTTTACGGCTATAATAACAAATTAACAAAGTATTTTCATTAGTTTATACAGACAATAAATAAGATATTTTTAAACCGTGAAATCCACAATATACACGTTCATCCAAATTAAAAAGTCCAAAGACAATGTGTGAAAAAGAGACGGACCAACAAGGGTAGAACACTAACAGTTCGGGGTCAGACAAAGAATACCGGCAAGTTACCACGGTGACTCACCTTGATGTTGCTTTACTTGCCCATGAACATTTTGATTTTGCTGAACGTGTCTATCATGACCCACCGTCATCTCCATTTTTTCCTAACTTATTTCGAAAGAAAGTTCAATTGCTCTGACAGGCTATCTATGGCTCAGACACATTCTGACGCACTGTCACTTGTCAGTTATTAAGTTCTGCAGTTATACTGTATTTAAAGATGTCCAGTGCAAAAGCAGTTTCAGGCAGTAGCCGAAAATGTTTGCTTGTGGAAGCAAAAATAATTGTTAAAAATGTTTATTTAAAGTTAGTACTTTAACTGGCGCGGCGTTCCTGAGAGCACAGTGTGGAAACTTGTTTTCTATTACTTCCGGTTTACCCGAAAATATCTACTACTTTCAAATTTTAAATGGCACCACCGGTATATTTTATCTCATTTCGATAGAATATGACATTCTGAATACAATGATACCTCACATATCATTTTTGACATTTCTGCTGTCAATTTTTTTTTAATTCCAATCTCGAGAGGTATGATTAAGCTAAAACAGTTTTAAGTCAATTAGCCATGAAAAAATAAATTTAGACGTCTTTTGTTTTTAGAACTTCTCAGTGCAGAGTCAAAGTTTGCAAAATCCTATTTATTTATACTTTTATACTCAAATGGAACGTTAGCAGGCAAGAACCAACAACAACAAATTATAGCCCTCCCGTAGGTCGGGCTATAAACGTTTTGTCTCGAAATTTAAAATACCACTTTATTCCCTAGGTGTATAATGTACTATTTTTATTAATATCTTAAATATCCCTAATTAAATTTTAATAAAATCTAGCAGTGCTAAATTAGCATTAAAATGCCAATTTAGCTCTAACTTTAATAAATTTATTCAGTCCAGTGGCGTTTCAAGCGGTACCTAAACGAATATGTCTGACAAAAAATGTACGCCACTAGCTTCTTTACCAAGTTTTTCCTATTTTGTTTTGTTTCTAACAAAAATAAAATAATATCCAATTAATCGCATACCCCTGGACCAAACAAGAAACAGAGAAAATTTTGGAAATTATTTTTAATATTTTTTTACGATTATTAATATTTATGTAATTAACCAAATGCATTAAATTAAATACAAACGAACGATTTTTTTTAAATTGAGTTTTTTAAAATTTTCTTATGTTTCTTGGGTGTTTTTTTCAAATCGATAGATTTTTCGAAAAGTAAGCTTTGGAAGATTTTAAAAATTGGTCAACATAATATAGTCAGTGGGGGACCTACGAGTTATGATAATTTTTTTGTTTGCTAAAGCTTTTTCAAAGTATTTTTACTTGTTGCTTTGTGCTTCGTGTATATTTAGTAACCTATTCATCATTATAATTAATGAGGGCTATTTATGAATGTTTTCGTATAAGTTGGTAGTATTCATAAATATGTAAATAATTTTTAAAAAATCAATGATATAAGAACAGATGGGTATAAAAACACTCGTAAAAAGTAAAAAAGTAAAAGTTATTTTTTGTACCAATTTAAATAATTAAATTAAGTTAATAAAACTAAAGCAGCTAAATTTTTCGTTTTTTGACTTCATGAAAAATATATATTTTTTTCAATTTATAATACCTACATAATGTAGTCAACTGAGAATTTATTTAACCCTTAAGTACTGCCGTCCAACGGAAAAACACCATACCTATAAATACATTTAAATGTAATTTTAATTGAAGTCACTGTCATTATTTTTATAAAGCTGATTATGGGATGGCTGTACGAGAAGGGCAAAAATGAATTTTATTATTTATGAGTACACTTTTCCTTTAGTTAGACCCTTATTATTCAAAAAAAAATATATAATATTTTCCATTACATTTTCTTCTAATAGAGTTTTCACATTTGGCGTGAAAAACATAAAATAAAACTATAAAAACGTTTTTCTTCTTGAGAAATAATACTTAAAATATTTATCATGCCAAATGGAGTGGGAGTTTATTTTGAACCTGATCCTTCGTGTTGTCTTGGAGCTAGGCACTGCTCACAAATTGTTTTCATATGATATTTGTACATTGGCTGTTTATACTTATTTCGTACAAAAATTGTATGCCTTTTTGTCGAGGAAAAATAATCATCTGTTCCGACTCCCGGAACTTCCTGCAACTCGATATACATATTGCTTGATACTGTAACGTTAGGAGGAGCGTGGGGTCAAATTGAACCCCACGCGCAAGTAACGTGAAGTTTTTAAATAAAGGGTGTTGTTTTTTTATGTTTTTAGTTATTAGCATATACCTAACGCGGTTTTGGGAAGGTTCCTAGAGATTTTTTCTAATTGTAAAAAATCTAAAAGTTATTACAAAGTCGACAAACCTGGGGGTCAATTAAAACCCCGCGCGCCTTCTTAGGGGTTTAAAATCTAAAAGTAAAAATACTTGTAATATCTTAGAAGTAGGTAATGTATTTTGATTTCGCAACGTTATTCGAGTAGCTTGTAAGAAATATACCTATATTTGGATGTGTTTCGGAAATTAATACGTGACGCTCGAAAGAATACATCTTTAAAAGCTTTATTGTTTCAAAACGAATGACCAAATTATGTATTATTAGTATTCGTGGCTTGTGATTTTACATGAACAGAGTTGACTTATTTGTCCACCGCTATTATTGTACCTATCTGTTCATGAATAACCTATTTAACTAATGTATATTTTTTTATGCAACAATACAAATAAGTGTAACTAATTTCTGCTATAAAAATATGTTATTAAAAATAGAAATCTGCAAAAGCAGATATTTCTTTAAGTATATTAGTTATTGCATTTTAAACAGTGTAATTAATGATTGTATAAGGAGAGATGTTTGCCACTTTCTTTTACAGTCTGTAAAAATATGTTAAAATATGGTAAGCTTTAATTACACCGACACACAAAAAAAACATGTTGATGTGCATCGGACACGACCTATCTACGGTTATATTTTTTGACCCTCTGATTACAAATTTTAAGTTTTTGCAATTTACTTAAAATTGGGACCCATACGGCCTAAACTGACTTAAAATTCGAATTTAGAGGCTCAAAAATCATACCCGTAGATGGGTGGCATCCGATGCACATCATTTTGTGTTCTGGTGTTATTATTTACCTTTTTAAAATATTGGCTACTATTCGGTTAGCAAGCAGTTGTATTTTAAACCACTTTTTGGTTGTTTTTTGTTTAAGCTTGGTCATTATGCATTTATTTAATATGTGTTATACCATTAGATTGGATTAGGTGGATTATAATCACCGGCGTAACTACTACAACCGCCCAGGTGATGCCAGGCTCCCAGGAAAATGTGCCGATATGGTATATGTGTACATATAACGTATTAAACGCGTCCGGGCCCCTCCTAGGGTGTTGCCAAGCCTTCCCTAGGCTAAAGTGACAAGTGAAAGAAGATGGTAGTTTCTTACGTCTTTTCCCAAAATTTTTTGAAGAGCCAAAAAAATGTCCTTACTTTTCAAACTAGCAAAATACTCATACCCCAAGGTCCTTACCTCCGCGGGAAAACCCATACCACCGCAGATCGGAAATTTTTTCAAAAAATCAGGACACTTTGTTACGCCTATGATTATAATCTTCTAACACTGCAACCTGCAGAAATTTATTGTGTATTATTTAACCATGTATATAGAGTACGCTATTCAAACCGGCATTTTTAATCAAAATCTAGAAACCCGAAACTAGCTCCTGTGTCAATTTTGTAGCTCCCAGCGTCACAGTGATACCATAATTCCACGCTAGCAAATAAGAACATCTTATCTCCAGTTTTGACGAAAATGAGTTAGGATCACATTGTTTTGTAAAAGCATCTTTACTTTTAAATGAAAACATATTTTTTAAAAAGTACTTTTTTAAAAAAGTAGTTTTATCGTATCTAAAACGAAAAATTTCCCTAAATGTTTTCGTAACATTGCATTTGCTACTTTTTGATATCTAAGCTCTAAATATTTTAATTTTTTAATTTTTATTCTAAAGAGCCATTAATGCAAATGCCATGTCAGTATTTTTAAAATTTCATTTTTAATTTAAAATAGTAAAAATATACCGGATGTCTCTTTAAAAATAAAAAAGTAAAAGGTGTTTCCGGCTAAATCGTAGGTAATAGGAAGCAAATAAATTCGTAAAACAATGCACATTTATGTGATGTACATAAATTTTATTATACATTTTAAAGCTCCTGACGAGTACTTTGTAATACTAGAATATAAAGTAAATACCTTCACCTACTACAAAATAACGCTACTTTAAAAATCACCTAAATACCTTTCTTGGATGGCCATATTCCCGAAATTAATAAAGTTAGATATATAAAAATCTGGAATTATTTTTTATGCTGATACTGGTAATAATATACAGGATAGGATAAAAGTATATATATTTTTAGTAAAGCATCCTGTATAGTATATTATCGCAAAAAGATATTTAAACGAACTTTAAAAAATACCATATTTAATATATTTAAACTTTATTAGTTTTAAAATATAGCCATCCAAATTTTAGGTATTTGGGTTATTTTTAAAGTGCCCCATTTTGTAGTATGTAAATCTAGAGACTATATTCCTGGGTTATAAAGGACTTGTTAGTAGTTTTAAAATAATGTGTTAGAAATCCCTTTTTTTTATTTATTTTTTTTTTTTTAATAGTATGTACTCATCAATTTTATTTCCTAAAGTTAAACCTTTTTAATTGTGACCGTTTAAAAAATGAAACGGAGGGGACATTAAAGAAATGCATTGTATTACATTTTTTGGTATACTTTATAAGCAAAAGGTAAAGGTATATCGGCCATTAAAGCAACAACAAAGGATGTACGTGAGTTATACAATCCGAAATGTTAACATGCCGGTATTCACGTTGGACTGTCTCGTTCTCTCACATTGCCTATGTGTTATGTTATTTAGCTAATCCGGTATACTCTGGACGTGCCTTTTAAATAAAAAGTGCTTTGCAACAAACACGGAATTGTTTTTCTACATAGATAAATTATTTAATAAAGAAGCATTAAATTTTGCAAATAGAGGACACAATAGAGTGGAAAGCCACCTGGTTAAAATCTATTTATTAAACAATAGTTTAGTTCTAGTTATCGAGTTTATTTCCATCTATTAAAAAGCAATAAATTGATAATTAAACTATAGAAAAAAAATGTCATCTACCGTTTAAAATGGATTGGTCACCGAATTTATTATAGTTGCTAATAAAGCCGATGATATCGACCTTCTTTTTATTTTGATGTCGGTTACATTGTATGACTTGATATTAAAATAAATTATTGAACGCATTAAAACAAAGCACTAACTTAAAATTTAATTAAATCCATAGAACTGTAAAGGAAATTACTTTTTAAATACTTTATGTAGTGTACTTAAATGGATCTTCATAATAACGATAAAAAAACCTGTATTTTTTTGACGTTCGTAGAAAAAACAACCCCAATTATTCAGTGCATTCCAATTAAAAGGAGCCACCCCCATATGATTTCGTTATTTGTAATCCTACGGAACCATAGGCAGGAGGGGCAGGCAATTGTCCCCCCTCAGGTGTTCAAAAAACACCTCTTAAAAATGGGTTGTTTGCTGGAGGTAGCGTCTACGTGTCCAAAAGTTCAAATGCGAAAGGAGGTCAAAAGATACTAAAAGGGTTTTGGACTCCATTTTTAACAGATTTGTCTTTTTTAATATCTGTTTAATTTATATAAATAATAAAATAAAATTTAGTACGCTGGTATATTTATTTGTTTTTGTTACTTCCGATATAGCGGGAACTTCTTTAAACTCTAAATTTTACTCATGCACATTTAGGTGATATAACGACAAACCAATTTTTATTTTAAAATTTTAAAAAATAAAAAAGGTATTGGGGCTAGAGACAGCAGTTATTTAGGATAGATTTTTTCGGAAACTATTAAACCGATTTTAAAAAAGTAAAGTCTTTGTTGAAAATTAAACTTTTAAGATATGACATCACTTGACTCCCTTTCCCATTTGAACTGTTTGACGTTTGTGTTGGTGGAGGAAGGGACTAACAGTGGGAAAGTAAATTTGGACACAAAAATATGGCCTCCTAAAAATCAAGAACGTGTTTTAGGATTTTTATAAGCGTACGAATAAGGGGTTGCTCATTTTAATTGAAATGCACTGTATATATTACTACATTTAGTAATACTGGTCAACACGATTTCTGGGTCTGACTTCTACGTATTAAATTTTAGTTTCTAGGCCAAAACTAAGGAAAATGTATATTTTTTGCTTTTGTAAAAATTAGAGCAATGCTCCATTTTTTTAAATCAAATATTTTATACAGGGTGTACTTTAATTGATGACTAAAAATTTAGGATATAATTCCTTGGCTTATTTTAGAAAGAAAAGTCTTATGAACATGTGTCCTAAACCTCTTAGCTTTAAAGCTATAGGGTGTTACAATTTTAGGACAAAAATGGTTTTCTTATCATAACTTTAAAACTGTTTGTGATATTTTCATGGAATTTGACATGCACCTACAAAGCCCTAACAGGCATTTTCTAATGTTTAAAATGTTTAATTGTTTTTACCAGTGGCGTCCGAACGGAATGTATAATGGAGATTTTTCAAAAAATGTATAGTACGTCACTGATTTTTTAAAAATAAAAATTATTTTTAAAATCTCCATTTATTTTCCAATAAATTCGACCTCTTGACTAATTTTTCTTTCACAGCATTTTTGCGCAAAGAAATAAAAACTCTTTTAGACATTTGTGGTATAAGGAAATTATTTTAAACTGTATAGTATGCTGGTGCCCTATTTTTGGTGCATTAAAGGAAAACAAGTCAAGAGTTTAAATTTGTTGCAAAATTGATTATGATTTAATTTTTTTTATTTTTGGAAAAAGCAATGGCGTACAATATTTTTTTATTTATTTATCTTTTACGTTTGTATAAGTTCTCTTATATTAAATATACTTATTAACGTGAATCGGACAAAAGCAAACTTCATGAACTAAAAATAAAGATTTAAGTGTTTTTTAAAGAGTAAAATATGAGTTTAAGCATTAGAACGGAAACCCAATTTTTTTTCTTTTTGTTGACTGGTGTAATCAGCAATGTATTTTTTAATCTTTAAAAAAGCGTTTAACAAATGGCCAATACAAATAAGTATTAAGAGAAACTGACATAAAAGACATTTTTGCTTCCGGACTACTACTGTAAGTCGATTTCACTCATTCATATGGATGTAGCGTAAGTGAACGATTCCGTTCACAGTATTTAGAGATCCATTGTTTGGCAAAATGCGATAGTACCGTAAATTACACAGGTGTCTCGTCTGAAGAAATATATCTTTTTAATCTTCGACTACATTGTTGTAATTTATTAAACAATTTATTAGTGTCTACGTATACAGTGTATTGAAAAGATTTGGAAGTCTTGAGTGTGTGGAAGTATACCGACCGTCCATCGATGGACCCAGCAAAGACTATTATTAACATTGGTATTTAACTATCATTAATTTTTTTTTTTTTGATCTCTTTTTTATAATGGCAGCTAAACAATTTTTTTTTTACATAATTTAGAGAAAATGGCCTTTTTATAACATTTTATTGTTACAAATCATGTAAATAAAAATCAGACAAAATGTTTATTATGTATTTTTAAGAGAATAAAAAAAATGATGGCAAAATTAGCTAGGTTAATTTCGACCGAAGGTGACAAATTCAAATTTCCCGCTTAGCCGAAATACAAGATTTAACGATTTTGACATATGAAAAAAATTGCTTTTGTTTGACCTGACTGCTTTGTGCAATTGTTTTCTACGTGGTTTTCTAGCTTTTTAGTTTCTTTTTTAAAGAAAAGAGTTTTTTAATAGACATAATTAAGTGTATTCATTACCTAATTAGTGTGTGATGTGTGATTAATTGGTGATGGCTAGTCGAGAAGGCGAGCTATTCAAGTAGACTGGTAGGAGCTGTAAACATTTTGTTTAAAACCTTTTAAGTTTGTAGTTACTTAAAAAATTATATAAAATTAGGGAGTTGCCTTATTAAAAGTTTTAAAAGCGTGTTAATAAGAAATGTTATATATATTTAATTGCTTTTTTCTTTTTGACATTTAACTCCTTTAAAATATTTCTCCGTATGTTTTGGATCTGAAAATTGAGTGTAAGTGTCACTTGAATACTATTTTAAAGTGTTTTCTTTTGATTTACTATCTTTTTTTTAATTTTATTACATACCTTTAATTTTTATGGTTTATTGTTACTGTATAAAAATTTATATTATGTAATTTTTTAATAATAAAGTTTTCCTGTCATTTTTTGTTATTTTTTTCGATTACAAAATTCTAAACATGTTATTTAACTTTTGGACATTCAACTTATGGAACTTGCAATACTTATTTAATGACAAATGCCATTATCCTAAACGCATTTTTTCATCATAACTTAATAATGATGGATGCCATCACAGTATCTGCAACATGTTGCCCAATAACGGCCAATTAACCACTTTCGTGTCTTTTTGTTATCTTTTTGCTAATAACTTTGATGGATGCCATCATCCTAAACGCTTTTTTTTGGTATAACTTATTAATGATGGATGCCATCATCCTAAACGCATTTATAACTTATTAATGATGGATGCCATCATCCTAAACGCATTTATAACTTATTAATGACGAATGCCATCACATTATCTGCAACACGTGGCCCAATAACGGCCAATTGCCCACTTTCGTGTCTTTTGATACCTTTTGCCAATGCCTTGCCATTAAAGAGTATTGGTAATGCCAGTAAATGAAATGTACATGGCCGGCAAAAAATGTTATATGAGGAATACAGTGTATTGAAAACGTTTGGAAGTCTTGAGTGTGTGGAAGTATACCGACTGTCCTTGAATAGAGTTTACAAGGGGACAAATGGACCAATTTTTTTGGAAAAATTATTTCTTGTAAAAAGAATGGATTTACAAAGACAAAATGTTGTAGAAAAAAACACTTTATGCATGTGTTGAATACGATAATTGTTTACGACCGTATAAAAATATTTTAAATTAACATTTTATACATATTTTATGTTAATTAATTACTTATTAAGTAATGTAATTTTTGTTGCACTCATTAAAATGCAACAAAAAATCATGGTCTTCTTTTTTAGGAGACAATTATACTCTTCATAACTATGCACTATGCACTTATGTATTACGGAATATTTAGAAAATTGTATGTATTTACTTTTTGGAAAAATAATACCATATCAGTTTAAATTCCTTTTGCCACGACCGTAAAAAAAAGTTGTTTTTTAATCGTTTTTTAACAGCCCCGGCGCATTTTTTTTGCACTTTGAATTACTGTTTTGTTTGAATGCACACAATGTATTTAAATTTGTATTAAGTAATGTACCAGTAAACGCGACATCAAATGAGCCAAGACTGAAAACATAGTGGAGCGACGAGGATAGCTTTTTTGGAGCAGTCGTGGCTATAGATATAATGTGTTTAGGCCAGTTAAGGTCATTCTCAAATGAGACGCTTACAAGATTAAATGTATCCTTGCTCTGCAGAACTTGGCCCCTCATAAGTAAAGAATAAGTATTTGATGACTTTTTCTGCGACATGGAATATAATTAATTGTGTTTTGGATGCATTAAATTGGATGATATTTTTGGCGCCTCATTCCAATATTAGATTAAGGTCCTGTGAAAGAAATATCTGCATCGCCCTGCGTTTGCTGTCCAAGTCAGACTTAGAGATTGGTTTGGGAACCTAAAAACTGGAGTAGAGGGTATACTATCGTCAGCAAAACCATAAATGGAATTTGTTGTGAAAGAGAGGAGGTCGTTGATGTTAAGAGGAAACAAAGTTGGTGCTAGTACTAAGCCCTGAGGCACTCCAGCATCAATTTGGTGTAAATTTGAAGAGCGACCATCTACAATAACTGATATACGTCTATCGAAAAAAAACTAGAGAGTCAAAAACACAATTTTGTTGAAAGGTCATGGAGGGAAAGTTTATTGAAGAGAGCGTTATGCCCAACCTGGTCGAAAGCTTGGGATATATCAAGAGCAACGATCTGGGATTTACCTAGAAACTTAAGAGACACAAATTCACCTATAGAAACTTAAGAGACTGTTGTGTGATACGAAGGAAAGAATATCTGCTGTAGATCTCTTATGACGAAATTCATAATGCATGTAATGCAAAATTTAGTGTTTTGCTAAGTACTTAAGGATTTACGAATTAATGAATTTCTCCATTACTTTACAATAAACTGAAATCGGTCTATAGTTAGATGGAGTTTTAGATTCTTTCTTGCGAATAGTTGAACACGTGCAGCTTTCCTGCTCTTCGCAAAAATACCCATGCCATAAGAAATTCGAAAGTGCCGAGTCAAAAAGGGTGCAAGTTCTGGAGCACATATTTTTAAAACGACTGTTGGTATCCCATCCAGCCGGACGACTTCCCGGTATTAAGGAAAAAAAGGATACGCCTAATTTTATGAACCTTATAAACCTTAAAAATAATATTGGCAAGTTTATAAGGAACTGAGGAAATATTTGGAATATAATGATTTGCGGAAGGGACAAGGGTCGAATTGGCAGCAAATTGTTTAGCAAATAGTTCGGCTTTTCCTTAAGAGATAGAAATAATGACCATATTAGTAACCATATTACCAAAACAATAAGAGATAGACCTTTCAAAAGTGGTATTTTCCAGTATTTATACAAAACGATTTTTCCCAACAAACTTTTTCTTTTTAATATAATCAATTAACCGTAAAATACCTTACACCTGGTAAATTATTAAAACATTCCACTTTTTATTCAGCCATAATGTTTTTGTAAATATCTGTAATGGTTTTATGCTTATTAATTTGCGATTTAAAAAATAAAAGATTTTTTAAGTGTACTCAAACATGCGTATAACATAAATTAGATGATTTAAATCTTAAATAAAAAGAACCAAAAGCAAATTATTCCTCGCAGTCACGCTGAGTTTCTGTTCCGATTACATTGCCAATTAGTAGGTCTGACACCATAAAACATGTAAAGCAAGCTATTGTACAGGGTGTTCAAGTCTAAAATTTAGTATGCATCAGTGGCGGCTATTCAGTTGTAGTAACTGAAGTGCCACTTCACCAAAAATAAATAATCAAACATAAAAAAACATATTATTGTTATTCAATTCATTTTTCTCATTTCTATTCCTTATTTGTAAAATTCGCCATGAAAAATCTAGCATATAAATTAACCGCTCGCGCGAGTCGCTTTCCTCCTCTTTCGGCAACGCGACAAGTTTATTGCAAATATAAAACGGACCAAAGTATACACCTCATGCGGAGTTTTGTTTACGCTTTGACGCTCTGTTGCCATGACAACGCTATACTTGCCGGTGGCCAGAATCGCGGGTGGAAGTATCAGGTGTATTGCTTGGTAAATCGCTAGCCTTAAAAAGATAGTATAGGTTTTGGTCCTTTCGTTGGTTCTTACGTATTATTTCGATTGTTTCCGTTTGAGTATTATTAGCGACAGTGATTTTTCGCAGGAAGAAATTAAAGGACAGTACAGAGCACTTCTCTATGAAATATTAGATCATATTTTGATGGAAATGGAAGTAAGATTCGCAGATTGTTACAAACTACAAGTTCTTTGTCTTGCTGATACTGCAAAGTTTGGCCAGTATAAGCAAACTTTTCCCACTGATTCATTTCAAAATTTATTGAAGATATATGCCGAATCATTTCCAAAAAACCAGCGGCTCAAAAATAAACTTGACCTAATATTTGCTGATAAAAGTTATAGAAATATTTCATTGCAGCAGTAAGTGAAACAAGTAGGCGCAAATAAAGACATTTTTACCGAGGCGTATAAACTTTTTTCGCTAATTTTAACGATATTGTCGACAAGCATGTCAGTGGAACGGAGTTTTTCTTGTCTTATGTAATGTATGTCTTCTTGTAAAAACTTTCTTAAGAAACACTATATCCCAAGATAGACTTTTATCTTTGGCCAATATTTCAACTCAAAAGGAGCTTCTACAGGAACTGATAAAAACTTAACCAATTTATGAATATATTGTTACAGACTTTCAAAAATGTCTTTAGGTTATAGAATTTTAGAGAGTTAGGATCATTTAGTTTAGTTTGTTAATTTATTTAAATAATTTACCTTAATTTTTCCAAGTTCTTTCATCACTTTCGAAGGTTTCCGAAAACGCCCGAATTATCTATTAAGAACTTTTATGCCATTCTATACTATGGAATTTTCACGATATTTCTCGAAGATTCTAGATCATTCTTTACTCTTCCACCATACTATAAAAGGGCGACGGGAAACCTCCGATCAGTCAGTATAAATTCGACTTTTTGTTGTAAACTTCGAGACATTGACAAGAGAAGATTTTGTCGTTGTTGTAACCATAGTTACGTTCCATTGTTAATAAAGGTATAAAAACGAAGACACGTGTTTTTATACGAGGTGATTTGGAACAATATAATTAATGAATTTGCTGCATTAAAAAATAGAAGGATTGATTTGGTGTATAAAATTAAGGTAAGTTTAGATATTAAGACTTTTTACATAGACTTATATACCTACTTGAGTATTTTTAATTTTGTTAAAATGGTGAATGCGCTTTTTTTCCTTCCTGCACTACACCTGTTTTTAGACCCGTGCGCCGCCACTGGTAAAGCAAGCTATTGTACAGGGTGTTCAAGTCTAAAATTTAGTATGCATATAACAGAGGACTGAGAATGCTTCCTACAACGAATTAAAAATAATTCGTTGGCTTCCTACTATTGTTGAAATGCTGGTGTTTTCATTTATTTTCGGTTTAGTAAATATACCTTTGAATTTAGCTGATACAATATAGAGTGCCCTAATATCGGATACTTTTTTATTAAACCTAATATTAATTTGAATTTTTCAATAAATCTGTGATGTTATTATAACAGCACAAAGGATAGGCTTTTAACAACCATATAATAAACCAAAATAAACTGCTTTGCATGTTTAAAAATTAAAATAAAAAAAATATATGAAAAATGGGTAATTTTTATTGACAACATAGTCCTAGTCCTAGTCCCGGATAGGGTATTCGATATAAGGATAGCTCTTTGAACTGAGACATCGAGATAGAAACAAAACAGAAACATTAAAATTTAGTTGTTAATAAGGCTTTGGATACCTAAAGATGGTGGTGTTCTGAATTAGTGTATTCCTTTTAATAGTGTCAAGAACGGTTCTTCAACATAAAAAATGTCAAAAAATTGTTAAAGGAACACTTATGGTGTCGTTCCGGGCGGTTCTGGAGCATAAAAGGAATACAGGAAATAATGCTAGATAAGAAATATTTTGTCCTAATATCGGATATTCCTTGTAACCATCCGATATTAGACAAATTGTGTTTTGGTAAAGGTTTAGTTTATAATAAAAATGATTTTTGACACAATGTTTAAAAATTGCATGTAAAGCATTGTGGTAAACTTGTCCGACAAAAAACGTGACGCGTTTGTCCAGTTCTACACCCGAGACATTTTACATTGACAGGCTGGGTAAAAACTCCTCTTACATATATGGTGGTATGAATATTGGTGTTAGACTTGTCAAAAGGAACTTCCTAAAAAGGTTTTAAAAGTATTATTCTCATAAAGTGAATTTCATTACTGGCCGAGGGACTATAACTCTTAATAACAAAATTATTCAAAATTTTAAAGATAAGTTATAAGGTGGTTGTGAGCTCTCCACTCTTTCTGTCTACTCCATACTAGTTACATCATGTTATAATGTAAACCACATTAAAATAACTTTAAATAAAGTAGGCACTCTATGTCTTTTAATTGTGGCCAGTACACTAGTTTGTAAGACCGACAAATCGAAAAAATCTTTTAATCAAAATTTTTAAGGTAACTTGCAATGTCAATGTGAGCTCTCCACTTTCTCTGTCTTCTCCATACTAGTTACATCATGTTATAAGGTAAACCACGTTATAATAACTCTTTATAAAAAAAATACGTACTTTTTTTTAATTAAAATTTTGCAGGTAATAAGATCGTTGTTAGCTCTACGGTATTATAAATGTTGGGCTATTTATCAAGGTTTACAAGATGCTGCGGCTTTAAATTTGTTTAAATATCAGAATTCTTTTAAGATGGCCGTATCGACATATTAAATCTCCCTAAAAATACTCTTTAAAAAATCACCGTAAATAGAATTTTGACATACAGGGGTGTCCGGAAAGGTAAGGTTGTAAATAAAAGGGATGATAAGATTACCTAAAAAAATTCTATTGTGATTCGTTAGGAACAGTACCGACACTATTTGGGTTAAACTAAGTTACCTCATACTAATGCTTCTTTTAATGGGTAAACGGCTGTTCAGTAAGTCGGTATTATCAGATCGGTATTATAAGGAATGGTACAAAATATCCATATAAATAACGTATACCGGTATACCTATCTTGTAGAAAAAAAGGAAACTGTTAACGCAAAATGCCCATTTTGTCACGTCTGTCAAAAATGCATACATAAATGATTTGAAATCATCTTACCCTGTATAGTTCTGACTTATTGAACAGCCGTTAAGCTATAACTAGCTATAATATCTTAGCACCTAGTAAAAATGGAATTTTGAATTTGTGGACTTATTTAATTTGGCCTGCGCAATTTATTGCAATAAAAATAAATTGGACATTCCATTAAATACATTAAAAAAATATAATATTTGTAACTGGACGTCATGTCCCTTATGACTGGAACACGCCTTAAATCATAGTTAGGTATGCTTTACTGACTTTGTTTAAATTTCGAAGCCACCAAATAATGAATGTGAACAGTTTGAAGTTGTAATTTAAATTATTGGAAAAAATTCAAGAACTTACAACTTCGCTAAGAATGAAGAAATAAATTATCGTTTAAATTCTCGCTTAGTATGACCAAGTTCTAGGCTAATAATTTATTAGATAAATACAGTTACATTAGAAATAATTCAGCTTGTAAAAATTTGCATCAAATAGGGTTATTTAAAGCACAAGAATATGTAAAATACAGTGAAGTTAATAGTAAAGTTATACAGGACGTTAGTTTGAAACAGGCCCGTCTCATTTTTGAAATAATGCAGTAAAATTGGACAAAATTTATTTTAACGGAAATAAAATTTGGGTATATATTAATCTTTTAAATTCAGCGCCTTCAATTTTAGTGTTACCAAAATTTAGTAAATTTTTGATTATACTTAATATCAAGTTGACAAAAAGTAGTACGTCGCACAATTTTTTTTTAAGAATTTAGAAAAATATCGTACTGTTCTTAAACAATAAAAGACTAACCTGTAAAACGTTTATTTTTTTCCTTAATATGTTAGAATACGTCACTAAAGTTTTAGTACATAATTTTCAGCATTTCTTATATTATAGAGTCGGTAAGTCACTATAATTATGGAATTTTTATGTACATACCTATTTAAACTTTAAACGAGTTTTTCTCAAAATTATATTTTTAAATTATTGACCGATTTTCCTGAAATTTATCGCACATTTTTTTAACATCAGTTCGTTTTATGTAAACCTACAAATTTAGAATATATATATATATATTTAAAGCAAAAACGATGGAAAAACTGAGCCAATTTGCAATTAAATGTTTTTTTTCTATTAAATGTGACCAATACAGATTCGTACGCAGGAGAGGGGCAATGAGGGCAATTGCCCCCAGGAGCTAAAAAATACCTCTTGAAGAGGTGTTCTATAGAGGTGGCGCCTACGTATTTAAAGTTTTTGGTGGTACAAATATGTCTAAACCACTTTGTTCTGATGTTGCTAAAGCCACGTAGAGACTTGGATACAATCGGCGAAAACATTTGTTGGCCGACTGTATCTTAAATGTTGCACATCGGTCGGCCGACTTGTTGCAAACGCCATGGCCACATCGGTGGGCGTTTTCATCCAAAAAATCGGCAAGTCGCCGATTCCATTTAATATGGAAAACATCGGCAGGTTTGTACGAGCTTTAAAACTAGTGTGGACGCGAAACACTTGTATCTGCAAATGTTGGCCAACTTTGTTGCTGAAAAATTTTTTGAACAAGATACAGTCGGCCGACAATGTTGTCCCGATTGTATCCAAGTCTATACATGGCTTAATAGGCACAAAATAAACAGAAGAAATATTTTACCTACCTATATAACATAGGTATGTATATGTTACGCCTAATTTCTGTAACTGCAGATTTCATGTATTCGGCAAAATGGTTAGTTCTGGTTAGTTAAATCTTTTTTTTATTTGCTTTATTAAAAAAGATTAAGCTAACCGAAACAGCTTATTTTACAAATTAAGCAAAATTTTAATTTTGCCAAATACATGAAATCGGTAATCACCCAAATTTGGCGTTACATATACAATATACATGTTTCCTAATATCGTATATTTGGGGAGAATAAAATAAATATGATTATTTTAGAAAATGTGTTTTTTTTTTTATTTATAGATTTTTTTGTTAGACCTTTAATACATATTAGAAACTAAACCTAAATGTGATATTTTCATTTATTTATCAAATATGCATAGGTGTTATATGTGTTCATAAATGCGTTGCGTACATTTTTTGTTGCTTGATACTAGGCAGTCATTAAGTATGTATAACTGCACTTTTGCACAGTAATTGTAGTGAGTTAATTTATTCCTAAACATTGCTTTAATTACTTATTACAATGCCTATATCATACAAATTAAACTTATTTAAACCAATCAAGATAAATTATGTGTTTACGGTAAAAATGCCGGTAAATATATGGTTTGTTGTTTAACGAATGGTATAGAAACTTTTGTACTATTTTAGAAATGACTGTAAAATAAAAAATTATATATTCTAAACTTGATTATTATTTTTTTATTCAACCTAACCTAAGAAAGTTAATTAGGAATCAGTTTTTCTTAGAAATAGACCTTGCAGGATCAGGTAACTAATGCAAAATTACTCCCAAAACAAATTATTAGAATAAAATTATTACTCTTTTATCTTTAAAATAAGTGACAATTTTAACAATAATTTAACTTAAAAATCATTTTCTAATTTAAGTGCTTGTGGGGGAGATTAAATGTCAAATAAAACTTACAATAAATACAGTTTCATTACAATATTTAACACAACTTTTAAAATTTAACATTTTATCACAAAACCATCATTTTTTAATTGAATAGTAATCTACAATTTGAATTTTTACCTAAGAAAAATATTTAAAAGAATTATTATTTTTTATTTTTATGTAAAATGGGGTTAACAAGAGAACAAGTAAACCAAAAGTTTAAATTTTTTAAATAAGTCATTCTTGATAAATAAATTTGCTTGTAAAAGAAATAAGATTTACAAAGTGAAAATTTTAACTTTGTATAGAGGGTTCGCAAAAACTTGAAAAACATTTTTCTCCAAGAACTACTTTTATTCTTCATGTGGCAAAAACGTCTTGATCAGATTCAAGCTAAAAAATTAAGTTGTGTATGAATTTGGAGAAAACCACGTTTTGAAAAGCAAATTTTAAAGGTTTTTAGGCTATTTAATTATAAAAATTTAAAATAATTAATTTTTGATAACACCAAAATCAGTTTCATAAAATTTTTTGATACCCTCGTAATACTAATAAAGTCATTTAAAATGCTATTCTAAATACAATTTTTAATGGTATTTTGCTTAAAAATAAAAAAAAAAGGTAGTTACTCTGGGAGAAAAATTATGTTTTTAAGTTCTTGCGAACCCTGTACAAAATCAACACATTCTCTTGGTAAAGAATATTTTTTACAAGCAAAAATTATAAATATTTTTGCTCCAAATAATAAATTTTTGATCTATTTGCCCTCTTGTTAACCTCATCCGTGAACAGTCTGTATACAGTGTGTCCCAGGATAGGTGTTACAAACGGACAAATAGATAAAAATTTTGGAATTTTTAAACGTTTTTTGGAAAAGCTGGTTGCATGGCCCATAACTAATAAATACAAAAGTTTACTTTGATTGCTAATATACAGGGCGAGTTATAACTAAAAATATGAAATTTGAGCAGGGGTGAAGCACCTTTATTTTAAAAATAAAGAACAAAATCTAGTAGGTAAATGATGTAAAGAATTAAATTTCATGTCAAATTTTAAAGTTAAAGAATTAGGGTAAAAAAATATTTTTGTCAATTTTTAATATTATGCATTACCAGTTTTTAAAATACTTGGCTTAATGCATCGAATGTTTAAAAATGTTAAATATTCATTTAAATTTTGCTCACTCTTGCCCATTTTTTAAGTTTTATTGCGTAATGTAAAAAATGGACCGTAACGTTTTTTTACTCTTCTTATGCTTTAACTTTAAGTTTTGACATAAAACTCAATTTTCTACAACTTTTAATTATACAATTTTGTTCTATTTTTAGAAATTAAAGTAGTTAGTTCCTGGGCATTTTTCATATTTTTTGTTTTAACTCGCCCTGTATAATATCAATTAAAGTAAAATTTTGTATTTATCAGTTTTGGACCATGCGACCAGTTTTTCCAAAATGTTGCTTTAAAAATGTCCTCTTTTAACAGTTATCCTGGGACACACTGTAGTTTTTATTTACTCAAGTTCTTAATTTATCATCATCAGTCATTTTTTATTATGCTTTGGTTACTATTTTGTCCAAGTTTTTTGCAATAACAGTTACATACTTTTAGGTTAACATTTCTATGCTAAACATAATTTTTATTTTTACTAATCAATAATTTTATTTGTCACTTTGAAAAAATAAAATGCAGAAATTAAATCTGCCGTCCTAACTACAATTTTAAAAATTACCTGTATGCATATACCAGTTATTCTATGCATTATTTATTCATTCTCCCAAGTTAACAACGTCCTAACTTCATTGTGTGTGTTATGTTAATGAAGTTAGGACGTTTTTACTTGGGAGAATAGATAAATAATGCATAGAACAACATACATATACATATGGGTCAACATTTTAAAAAATGTAGTTAGGATGTTTAACTATAAGGACGGCAGAAATCTTATTGCCCTTTTCTACTACAGGCTACTAAGAACAAACAGATAGTAATTATAAAAACTTACCAAATATGCATCAATTGGTTTTTCCTTGTGTATCTTATAGCTCTTTTGCAATTCTGTCTGCTTAAGCGCATGTGCAATGTGTAGTGCACTTGCATCAAACCTTCCATACTGATAACCAGCAGGAGAGCTGCCGTCTGTATATGATGTAGGACTGTAGTTGGTCCTATCTCCATATGGCGGTGAGTGAGGTTGGTGTGAGTTGCCATTTACGTGAGTCCGTATGTGGAGAACTAAAAAAAAATTCTGTATCATACTACGAAAAATTAAAAATTAGCAGGGAATTTCTAGGAGAGTATTTTTTGTACCAAAATAAACGTATTTACAGATATTCAGCCTATTCCGTGAGATTTCGGGATTGACCCTATAATTTGACTAAGATGACTGGGGTAGTGTATTTATCACCGATCTGGATTGATTGCCAAGGATTAATACTGATTAGTTGCACCCAATAAAAGTTACTCTACTTAGGCAAAAACGAGTTTTTGCGCTTTGCCATCAGTTGCTGTATTCCTTTTATGCTCCAGAACCGCCCGGGACGACACCATAAGTGTTCCTTTTACAATTTTTTGACATTTTTTTCATGTTGTAGAACCGTTCTTGACACTATTGACAGTTCAGAAAACGGTTCAGAACGGTTCTACAAGGTAAAAGATATATACTAAGTGATTACCCGTTTCTACGAATGATAGATGCGCGTGCGCTAAAATAACTAACGAGCAGAATTTATTACCGCTCTTAGGCTTTTTCGTGCTACCAAATGCTACTAGCCACCGAGTATGTAAATGTGGTTTATCTATGGTACCTATTTATGAATATTGTATCTATATAATTTATTGGCATATTTGTTTTATTGCAAAGTTCGATACCAACTATATCTTTGGCTTTATTATGACTCAATCTGTCTACTATTTTTTAGTAATTCCTACTCAAAAAGTCATCTGTATACATTTGCAACCTATAAAATATTCCAGAAAAAGCACTGCTCATAGCATTGATAGCAAAGAAAAACTTTGGGCAATAAGAGGTTTTCCACCTTCCTAATAAAAAGTCATTTTACATTCCGATGTCTTACATTAGTGGCAGATGAAATGCTGTCTCCAACATCTAAACTTTAACGGCCGTCTTCACCAAGCTTTGACAAATATTTATCAGACTGATTTTTAAGCAGGCTAAGAGTCTGATAAATATTTGTCAGAGCTTGTTGAATACGGCCGTAAGCAAATTCTCTTGCCTCTGCTAATATTAGCAACTAGAAAATTAACAATAATGTGTTGAAGCATTTACCGTTTTAACCTTTAATAAAGATCTTTAAAATTTTGTACTTTATTGGATATGCATGTTGCTTGATAACCAGTTTTAAAACCAAATCTGATATTATGATCAGTCATTCTTAAGAGCTTTATTTAAATTTCCAATATAAAGAAGTAAGGCTTTCATAGCATCAACTCTACTTTTCTATAGTGTGTCAGATAGCTATTTTAATGTAAAATTTTGTATTTTACTTTTCGGCACAGACTTGAGAATAGAACTACCAGAAAAAACATTAAATAACTCGTTAATTTCAAAGAAGTCAAATTTCAAAGCGTATTTATAAAACGTTGACTGCAGAAGTCTGTATCTCGATGATAAAATCTGTTTTACTACTGACGATGCACGTGGTACTCAATTGGCTGTTTTAGACAACCTTCACTTGTGTCAAATGAAGCGTTTAACAAATAACTGGCTGCGGAAAGTGAAGCCATCAATGAAGTAACTAATAAATATCTTCAAAATGGAGAACTCGATAGAAACGAAAGTGATAAGGATTACAACTTTGCCTTAATTACGACTGTTTTCTTTAAGTTATGTCAGAAAGTATAAATTATTTGCAAAGTTTTATTAATCAAGCGTGATCCAATAAATACCGAGATTAAAAACGTCCAGTCCCGCAAATACCGGAATTAAGCATTTTCTGTGGGATTACATTCCCCAACCTCCCCAGCATCGCGCTTAGGCTCCTTGCCCCACTTGCACCTGCTGGTAGACTGATTCCAACTTTCTGAGTAGCCGTTTACCCATAAAAATAAGCGTTAAGCCAGAGACACATGAATACTGAAAATAAAAAAGATCTAAGTGCCAAAAAATTCGAAACTTATTTTATTCCAGAAATGTATTCTATAGGCCATACCCTATGGCTTTAAATAGGCATGTCAGATCACGACACAACACAACACAACACGACACATCAGAACAGTGTGTGTTTATGTATGTGCTTAGTATACGTTACTAGAGTTCCCCAAATATCACTGATACTGTGGCAACCTTTTAAAGTTATAAATAAAGAACTAACTTTAAAAATGAATAACTCCCTAACTAAGCGCGATAAAAAAATGTATATGAAGTACTAACATTATTTTTAAATCACTCTATCAACCTAATCCTTAACAAAATGCCCTTTTCGGATACCCTGTATTCAGAGTTGGGTCGAATACTGAAAATCGATATTCAAATACAAATACGAATACCGGAAAAGAAAGTATTCGAATACCGAATATTTGAATACTTGAAAGAAAATAAATATTTGAATACCTAGTATTTACGAATACCCGGAATCGGTATTCGAAAACTGAAAAAAAAGATTGGAATACTAAAAAAAGGTCCTCACCACATTTTTGTTCCCTTTTGGTATTCTACTCGTGACAATTTTAGTATTCGAATACTGCTTACATTCCATATTGGAATACTCGGAACGACGATATTCAAATACTCAAAAAATTATTCATAGAATATTAAAAAGTATTATACCGAATACCAAACACACAAATGTATTCGAATACCGGCAAAATGTGTTCTGAATACTATTAAGAAAACTGAGTATTCGAATACGACCCAACTCTGCCTGTATTAGACATATCTTATTTTTATGAATAAGGAGGTAAAGGTGTGTAAGGTAGATAAACATTCGTTGATAATTTTAAATACCTACATAATATGTAATTGGAAACAAAAATGTTTATTTACCGTTTTAGTCGAGTCAAGTCAAGGCTGTATTACTTCATTTTCATTAATAAACTAATATATTAACATTTATTCGAATAAAAGTATTAAAATCTTATAACACAAACTCGAAATATAGAATCATGTTTATTATTGTGAATGATTTGAATGCCTCGTAAAATTATATAACAAAAAGTATTTATTTTTCTTTAAGTGCATTTTGTAGGACTCAATTTGACAAATAATTTTTTATGAATGCCTTAAATACAAATTTATCATACAGCACATAAAAATTACAAATATACAGTGTGTCCCATTTAGGTTCTAATTGTAAGAAATATCAGATATTACCAAAGGTAGAACCTTGTAGTTTTTTGAAAACTGAGCTATTTCGTGTAAAACCAAACACGCCACCAACAAATGCGTCATGGATCTCTGGATTACTGAACTACCATTTGTTTCTCAGTTTTTCTAATAAACTAAAGGAAAAACGAATTCTTAATATCTTTTTACGAAGAATACAGTGGCGTAGTAAAGTTTTTATCAAATAATATCTTTTTGAAATATTGCCCTATCTTTGGTTTTCTTAAATGGAACACCCTCTGTATTTGTTAACAAATTAGTTTAGCTATTTACAAGCTTTTGAAAATATAAACTGATTGTTAGTCATGTTATTGCTAAATTTTGGGTATAATATTTAATATTTTTTAAATAATATTATTTAGCAAAAAAACTACACCACTAGTAGTAAAAATGTATGTAAGAATCCGATTTTACCTTTTTAATAGATTATAATTATCTGAGATACAAGGGGTAATACCACCATGTAAATGCAAAGTTTTTAATATCGCCTTATCCTAGAAACTAAAAAGCTATGTATGTCGGCGTTGTGACATCTTTTCATAAGAAGAAGTAGCTAAGGTTGGCGAAAACTGCAAGATTCTACCTTTATTAATGACTGAAATACCCAGCAATTGCACTAAAAGGAAACACCCTGTATGGTACTATGCCTTTTTAAGAGAAAAACACTTATACTTTGTCCAAGTTACATATTCAAAATTTTAAACCGTTATCATGGCGTAATATCGCGTTTTTGTACAGCTAATTATTGGAAGGCAATAGGATAAAATGGTAAACCTAAAGCATTGACTTTTAACCAATAGCTTTAGCGTAACGGTTTAAAATTTTGCATATGTAACTTGGACAGAGTTTAGATTTAAACAAAAACAATTTGGTACTTTTTTAGATAGATTATTATAATATTATTATTAAATTACCAAAAGTTGACGCTGCTTCATAGAAAAAAGAGGAACTTTGTTTTTCTTATGCACTGCTCTCTGAAACATCTTTATTTTTTATTTCAAAAATGATATAAGTAACCAAAGTAGCCAATCAAACAATCTTTTAATGGAAACATATGTTTTATTGTGTTAAATAGTGTTGGTGGTTTATAGAGGTCTTAGTGTTCTATATCTTGTTTACGTTAACTTGGTTAATTGAATTATTCTCTCTTAACTTTGTGTTTATTTTATAATATCTCAATTTTATTATCTGTGTATTTATTTATTTTTATATTTTATACATTTATTTATCTTATACGTTAGGCTAGGTAATATATTAATTTTTGCAATGTTGGTCTGTGATACTTAATGGTGTGCAATTTTGTTGTATAAAATAGTTGGGTGGTCTATAATCGTTTAAGTGTTCTGTTTTATTGCTGCTTTGTAAACAAGAAACTGTTTCTTAAAACAATAAAGCTTATTTTGATTTGATTTGTTTTAAAAGATATTTTTATAGATTTTAGCTAATCTACTAAACTGGCGGGCGTACCAGCTTCTTACCGCAGCGATCCGGGTTCGAATCTCGGAACCGGACATTGGCATTTAATCGCTCGTCACCTCACAGATGGCTTGGAAAACCACTGTGTAGTATTCTGCCTACCCCAGATAGTAGTTATTTAGAAAATAACGTCCGTGGTGGCACTACCGCGTTGTCTTAAAGGTGTCGTGAAATGCAAAAATTGCATGTTTCAGTGTTTGGATAACGTTGACGGAACAGCTTGAAAAAAGGGTTAAACATCCAATAACCCGACACCCACGGTTCTTTGGTACTTAGGCATAAAGTCTTCGTGGAGTGTTAAACAGATATTTAAAAAAACTGAAAGTTTCAGTAGGATTACGCCTTAAAACAAATGATGACCGTCTCTTTTCCACGCATTGCCTGTGTACATCAAAATTTAAAATAACAAGTGGATATCGCTGCTTTAAATATAAATTAGTAATATACTATAAGAATTGGTTTTTCATAATACCCTGTGCCATTTTAAAATATTTGAAGATGAAAGTCGGTGACAAAAACGCATTGTAATAAAATGTGAACGCATTTCTTTTTGAATGAACACCCCCAAAATTTTCCATTTTCTTCTCAGCGAACAGATTGTTTAAGGGGGAGATACCTGTTTTTTTTTAATAAAGAGTCCTTATATATTTTTAAAAATTAGTATGTAGTTTACTCAGATATTTAAATATTATAAGTTTTTCTTTCATTTTAATTATTTAAAATAGCACGCTAAATTCTTCTACTAAGGTCGGAGAGACTTCTTAATCGGCGGGCGCTCTACCATCGGTTCTGGTGATTTAAAAATTATTATTTTTTTTTGTTAAAAAAGTCCGGAATACAACGCTTGAAAAAATGAAATGACTTTTTGGTTCAATTTTTCCATCGTTTTTGCTTCGAAAAAATGTATGTTTTTGAAAAAATTTCGGAATTTGGTAGATTCACATAGAAAGTACCATTCTTAAAAAATGTGTGCTAACTTTTAGGAAGATCGATCAATAACTTTTTGAGTTATAGTGCCCGCCAATTTGAAAATATAACATTGTGAAGAACAAGTTTAAAGTTTGAATAGGTTTATAAGAATTTAATGATTATAGTGACTTACCGATTATCTTCCTCCTTAAATCGGTATCAGTGTAAGAATGGAATCGGATGAAATGTTACCACACAAATATTGTTATAGCTTGTTAATTACTTTAAAATCTCCTTTAAGATTTTATAATGGATAAAATAAATATTAAAGCGTATGACAATAATACGCAGCTATTATTATAAAGAAAATAGGCTATTACATAAAATTGTGCATTGATTCTAAATTGACATTATAATTCCTACATTCCAATAGATATCTTATTAACTTTCTAATTATTAACTCATGTATATCTAGTACAGTATCAAATGTATTTATAATTTTTTAATCACGCATAAGAGCAAGAGTAACCTGTGTGCACATAGCAACCACAAAAATGTTGTTATAAACCGTTTGTTTCCTTGTATACCTCAGCAATATTTAAATTTATTTGAATACATTCTTTTACAATACATTTGTTAACTGCTTTCACAACTTAGGCTAAATACTGCGCTTGGTATGTAGGAATGATTTGTATATTTAAACAATTTCTTATAAATAGGGAACATTTCCTGAACAATAAATTTAAAAAGTAATATATGTTTTTTTTATTGTCCATATAAAAGTATGATAATCGATTAAAACAGGACATGTCCACACTGCAAAACATCATTTGTAAATTAATTAAAATTAGACAAGTTCAATAGTATTTCTTATGGTACATTAGTGGTTTATATTGACGGCCGAGATGTCTACTACTCATTATTGGCTTAAGCAGACGACATTAATCTGGGGGTATTCTCGAATTTCTATTAGACCATGTTGTACGCGAGATATGTAAAATGTCGCATGAAAAGTCAAAAATGTATTCTATTCTGGAATGTCAAAATAGACATTTTTTATGCGAGAAAATCACGCTAGACCATGCGTCATTAATATGTCGTTTTCAACAATTAAAAATTGCTCGTGTAGTTTTAAAAGAAAATGACTGAAGACGATAAATTGGAGATGCTACAAGTAATAATTAATCTTGCAATCTTGGACAATCAAAGAGTCCCCAGGGAAATATACCAATATGTTGGGTAATTTTCTAGAAACCTGCTGCCACTCCGATTTTGATAGTTTGGTATGCGGTAGTTTTTGGGGCGCTGATCACGAATTGTGAAATTGTGAATACAAAATTTGTTTAACACCCTTTGAAACCCCGTTTTTCTTTCTATTTTACACCTTTTATTAATAAAATTGCTAAAGTTCACTTGAAAAATGCAGCAACCATGTATACACGGTGACTTCATAGCTTGCTGCGACTGAAAACGATTAAAAGTGAAGCTATGTAATTTAATGCAAAAATAATTTAAAATACATATGAAAACGGGGTTTTAAAAGGTGAAAATTAAAAATTTGAACGCGGTAATTAGTTCAAGAATCTAGGAGCGACCATTGGAGAGAGATTGGAAAAGTAACTTTACATTAAAGAGGATCATTTTGCCGCCCATGTACGATCATTTTGCCGCCACTGTGAACATGCCGCCTGAGGCGGTCGCCTCACCGGCTCACCCCTCGGGCCGGGCCTGGGTAACAGTATGAATGTTGGACCTGGAATATTTTCTATTTATTTACATAAATATGTTTTTTGTTTTTTTGTTAAGACTATCCATTGCGAACCTAAAAATGTCAGAACTAAACAAGCTTGCCTTAAGTGACAGATGGCGTATAGCACATTGTTTTTTTTTAACTACGAATCCTACTATGGTAGTAGTTGCCATAGTAGTTGCTTTATACACTTGTATTGAGTGTGACAGTCAGATTTACCTACATTCACTTTTAACAGCAACATATATCTTGATATACGACAATATGTTTTAGAGAATCATCAATAGGTTTCAGTTATATGCATTGATTTTTAACTTCTACATATTTAGCTATTTACTTTAGGAATGTAGGTAACTATGTACCGGGTGTCAAGTTATTTAATTTAATTTTTTTTTAAATTTTTATCGTACAAAATAACTTGGTTGTTGGGTTAATTCTGTAGGGCCGCCGAGAGCCCTGTCGGGCCTTGCTATAAGTAAAAGTTACGGGCCCCCTTAATAATAAAAAAACCTAACCAAAAAAATAAGAGCAAAAAAGGCCCCCTTTAGTCTGGGCCCCGGTAATTTGTACCGCCTTAACCGCCCTTTCGTCAAGTCTATCTGTAGTTTCCGAATTACTAATAAGATTTTAATTATTTCTTAAAATATACAGGGTACGACCAGAAGTATGATTTTTTAAATGGAACACTTTATATATTATTTCACCATTAAAAAGATCTTTTAAAAACTTTTAAAAACATATCATATTTCATATACATATCTTCAATAGTTTTTAAAATATGGCTATGCAAATCTGAAAAATTATTTTAAATTCCCAGAAATGTAAAAACTTACATCCTCCTAACTTTTTAATTTTTTAGGGTATAAACAAAATATTAACACCATTTTGTTCGAATGATTCTGTAGTATCTGTATCTTTCACAGAAATCTTCTTTTTTCCTAAGATATTTAATGGTTAAGAAAATATGGACATAACTAAAATTATTGGGCAATTATTGCCATTTGCCATAATATAACCTACCTAAATTATTAAAATTTACACTTATTCTTGAGATTTAGATGACCATATTTCCGAAACTAATAAAGATAGATATTTAAAATGAAGTATTTTTTAAAGCTCTTAAAAAGATCTTTTTATTCATGATATAATATACAGGGCGTTCCATTTAAAAAAACGTACTTTTTGTCCTACCCTGTATATTTTGGGTGACCCAAGACTGTATACAAAAGGAAATCCATAATTAAGGACATTTTAAATGTAATTTTAGAAAGAAAATTTCACACCACTATTTTTGACCAATCAAATGTGTAATTTTAGTTGCATTACCAACACAATCCAAGTATTTTAGGGAAATGTTTTTCTCCTGGGGTAGTCTGGGGTATCCTAGAGCGAATTATGGTGGACATTTTTTGACATTATCACAGAATTTGTTTTAATGTCATCAAGCCCGACGAGAGAGCGTTGAAGGCGGTACAAATTACCAGAGCCCGGGATAAAGCGGGGCCCGCGCGGGATGATGAACGTAAATGGGGTTAAAACCAAAAAGATATGCAAAGAATATTGGTTTGTAGTGGGTAAGGACTTTTTTTTGGTCAACTTTTTATTGAACAGGGTTTTTCTTGTATTAAGAGGGCCCGTAACTTATACTTGTACCGGGGCCCGACACGGCTCTCGGCGGCCCTGTAGGTCATGCAAGACATTTAAATATATAATTTTAAAAATTATAATAATAATAATATAGATATTTTCTGCTAGTGAGTTGTAGTATCTTAGACGTATCATAATATGAAAAAATGTACGGTCTTAGGCCCCTAAATAAAATTTGTATACAACTACAGTTAGTAAATTAATATCTTTGGACTGGAGTAGCAAGAGTAATAATTAAAGAGCAAATGAAAACTTGGTATAAGTAAAAAAAAAACAAAATGTACTTTTTACCATCTGTAGTAATATAAATTTATTCTGTATTATTAATTTAAAGAGGTAAAGTTTGTAACTTTGTTTGTTTGTTTGTAGGGGCTAATTTTCGAAAATACTGAACCGATTATGAAAATTTTTTCACAATGAGAAAGCTACACTATTCATGAAGCTATAGGCTATATTTTATTATGATTGAGCAAAAAGTTAATTAACGCCCAGCGAAGTGGGCACGCGTCGGCTAGTATAATATAAAAGCGACTCGGGATAATTTTCAAAATATCGTGGCTTTAAAAAATTTCTGGAAATAAATTAAGCACTAGTGGTATTACAAGGGATTAGAGTTGCCAGATGTCCTGTAGAATAAAACCGGACATAAAAACAAAAAGTTATTTTGAAATTCGGTTAAAAAGCTAATTATAGATAAAAAAGTTCACTTTAGCCCAGTGGCGTTTACAAAAATGTACGCCACCCGTGTTTTTTCGCCCATGAAATGTAACTTTTGTTTCGCGTAGGTAATAATATTGGCAATCCATCGGGATCAGTGCGCTGGATTAGGTAGGTGACTTTAATTAACTTTTAAATCTCTAAATAATCTAAATAAGCTTTTACATTTAATGTTAGCACCATGTATCTGGGAAATAATGCATTGCCGGACTTATGTTTTTGTTTACATGTTAATGTTAGGTGGTTTTCTTTGATTGGCGATGATTATTCACACTGGGAAACTTTGAATATAGTCCTGTGTTGTGGCACTATAACCACAATAACTTTTTTTTAATTAAGGTGTTTTTTTATCCAATTCCCATAAAAAAACTGACATTCAGTTGTCCGGTTTGCTAATATTTTTCCGACCGGACAGACATCAGAAAAACGTGAGATCTTGCAACCCTACAAGAGACAATTCTTTTTTTTTTAATTTTAAAATTTACGAATTGACTTACCTTCCCCATCAACGCTGCTTCTTCCAGGACCCCTAATTTGTTCATTCACATATTTCGATGACTTCGGTACATTCAGCGCACTCCTAATTCCCACTGCGCTACCATCTAAGTGTCCAGGTCCAATTTTGGGCACGTGCCCACTACAATAAACTTCTTTATCTTCTTGTCTATGCTGATTATTATAATATGTTTTTAATGTCAATTTCGTACCACAAACAGCACATTTAAAACACCCACTGTGAAAAAATGTAAAATCTTTTAATGGTCCGACGCGATCCACTTGATAAACCGTTTCGTTACATCGCAAACAGGTGCTTTCATAAAAATTCGGACGATACATTGCTTTATAACTGCTTTGGATCATTTTGAAAAAGTTTTATTACAACTTTATTAGTAGCGACCAAATAATATTTTAAGATGGAGACTGTAGAACCCCCACAGGAAGACACCTGAAAAGAATAAAAACTATTAGCGTGGCTTTTAACCAGAGTTGGGTAGTATTCGAATACTTGGTATTCTGAATACTATTCAGAATACATTTGTGCGGTATTCGAATAGATTTATGTGTTTGGTATTCGGTATTCGACGGAATACTTTTTGGTCAGTATTCGGTATTCTTTATTCTGAATATCGTTTTTAATATTCTGGTATTCGAATACTGGTATTCGAATACCGGTATTCGAATACTGATATTCAAATACCTATATTCTGGTATTGAAATCCTGAATTTAAATACGGATTACTTATTTTATAAATATTACGTTTTTATGCATCTTAAGTGGGTTAAAACATGTTCGAGGTGGTTTTGCCGACGACGGGGTAAAATTTGATATAAGTCATATCCTATCATCATTTGCAAACAAACAGTTTAGGAAGTTAGTTTTACAAATTTAAAAAAATGTAATTCAATACGTTTTTTAAATCTTGATCTGTTGTTTCTATGGTCCTAATAGGTAAGTAATTTTGAACAGATATACATTTATTTTTGCAAACAAAAATATACCTAAATTAATTATTTTAACTTCTTTGGGGTTTTGTTATTTAAAAAAAGTAACTTGGTACAACATATAAATAGTGACATTGCAAACTATGTTTTCTAAGTATTAGGTTAGGCTTATATCTATTTATCTCCATTTTACACAAAAGGGATGCGTATAATAAATTTTATTATATCAGTTTAAATCATGACTATCTGGTAAATCATAGATAGTATGTACATACGGAATGGGAATATTCCGAAAGCGAAGTAAATAGTTTTAAAAAAGAAAACTTATTTTTGAAAAATTTGGGAGACCTCTTGTATGCTTGAAATGATTAGTTTTTAAGCAAGAACAAGGTATGCCACTGCATTTTTGTTATGGAAAAACGTAGAAAAATAAGAATGAGTTGCTTTTTCAAGAGAAAGGAGGTTTTTTTGCTTTTCAGTATTCATGAATACCCAATCGTGGTATTCATGAATACCGAGTATTTGAATACTTTTTTTTGTAGGTATTTGAAAATATTCGGTATTCGAATACTTTTTTACGTTATTAAAAATATTCAGTATTCGACCCAACTCTGCTTCGAACTACAGGTTACATTTTTCTAATAAAAAACCTAAAATTTAGGAATAAAATCTAGTATTTTAGTTTTTTAAACATAACAAATCATTTACAGGATATGCGGAATAGTAAGTGGTAAATGAGAGACAGTACCGGATCGAGGCCTGTTTTCAACTGATGCAAAGAGTTAATGTTGCTCCCTTGTGATTAGTAAGGTGTATTGCGCTTCGTTAGGAAGTTATTGACCTTGCCCCGAGGCCTTCAAGCTCAAGAGGGGCTCACCATAGATAACCTACACTTAGATCCGCAGTGGCAAGAATCATTTTTCGGATTTTTACGACCTCGCGCAGTAAACAAATGGATCGGTGGACGAACATGCGCACTTAAAAGCCGTGGCAAAATACAAACACCGGCACCCCGTACCCTCTGACCGTGACGCCAATGACCTTTTATCCTTTAGTGACTCTCATTAGCTACCGTACTTCGAACAGAAAACCAGGACGCCGTCGACAAATTCTTTCTGATAATGCGGATAGTCTGTTTGGCGTCAGGTGCGTTTAGCCTCAACTTGCTTGCGCACAAACCGGATTTTTCGCCCATGAAATGTAACTTTTGTTTCGCGCAGGTAATAACAACAATCCATCGAGATCAGTGGGGCTCACAGGCTTAGTACTGAAAAGAAAATGTGTAAATGCAAATGAAAAAAGGTGAAGATTGTTTTTTAATTATTTTTTTTTGCCTCGTTAAAGAAAATACCTAAGAAGAAGAGAAATGTATGATGAATCTAGGTGCAAATAAGTGAAGACCTTTTTTGTTTAGTTCTCACTTTTCTTGAGATTAGGGCCCTACTTTAGTTTTTACCCCAGGACCCCTGCTGACCTAGTTACGCCACTGGGCTCGCTCTACCTATCGTTTACGACATGACTTTCCGAACACCCTGTATATATGGGAATTTTATTAACAGCGAATAACGAAACATAACAACGTAACCAGGGAGGGCAGAGATCCCTATCATTACTTTCTTTATGTTTAATAGTTTGATGTATGTTTATTTTATACGCCTAGTAAGGCTAAGAATTGGTTTTCACTTTATGGTATTCTTATTCGTAAATTGATGGGCCTAGTTTTGGTTACTACTGCTTAGTTCTGGTTAAGTTTGTATTTAATTTATCGAACGTCGACTGTAGGAAAGGAAAGGGTGAGGCTCGGCACGATAAAAAAATTAATGTAGTTATGTTGAAATGTAAAATGACGATGTACCGGAGTCAAGTTAAAAATTAACACCTCCTTATTTTTTTATCTTTTTATGGTACAAAATAAATAAAAATATCAGTTTGTTTGGGTAATTCTGTATTTTATATCCTAAGGTACACAGAGTACGACAAAATATGATCATTATCACATTTAAATCACAAAATTCGTAAATGTACAGCCGCCATCTAAAAAATTAAGCTATGGCATTAGAAACAGCCGCGTAGCGTAAGCTAATACAGGCGTAGGCAAAATCGTATCTGCGACATGCCTTTTGTCGATGAAGGTAAAATAGAAATATAAATAAAGTTTACAACCAAAAAAAAAAAAGGTCCTTATCTTTAAAAATAGAAAAGGTACATCAGTTATCTTGCAAAACATAGGCATCGGTGAGGTCCTCATCTTGAAAATTACAAAAAGTACCTTCAGTTCTATTTCGTTTATAGCTGATCTCTAACTATTAATCTTGTACAAAATTATAAAATGCCAATATGCGTTCGGGTTCTTTACTCCCTTTAACTGCAAAGCACCCTTACCGCGAGGCTCTTTTAGGCGCAAGGCTGTAGGCGACCGCCTACGCGTAGCTACGTTACTGATTAAAAATACATGACAGAAACTGTCAGATTAAAACCTAGTTTGCTCTCGCAAATAACATTGATATAATAAATTAGGAAATCGGTGTGATTAAAAAATAAATTAAATAAATCACTGATTGTAAAAGTAATATCAATGCCTTATTAGGCACTAGGCTGACAAGGCTAATAGCCGCCAGACAGGGATTATTGTAAAAAAGTTGCCCTTCAATTTAATTTTTGAGTAGGGCACCTTGGGATTAAAATAGGCGCCACGCGGGGAAGGACCTTTTTAAATTTTTTTTGCATTACAATTTTTGAGTAGGGCGCCTTGGAATTAAAGTAGGCGCCACGCAGAGACGTACCTTTCTTTTAGTAGGCGTACTATTTTCCACAGCCTATTACCCAAAGCTAATTTTTTAAAGCAAGATCGAACTTTATATTCCTAAAAGGCAATCTCTGGTCGTTCTGTAGGTAAATTATTAGAACAAAATTTTTATAAAAAAATTAAATATACGATTAAAAATGGTTACATTGTATTTTTAATAGGACTTAATTATATTATTAGTTAAATCATAAGTTATTGTAAAGTTGTGGTAATGCGAAAATGCTAGTTGATCACCAAACTAAGAAAAAATTAGTGGATGTCAACTTCTAGTGATAGATAGATCTAGATATTACAGAATATGCTAGTGAAACGTAACGCATGTTGCATTATGTATTTACCATTTTAAGCAAAAAATATATGAGGGTTTTTGTATATCTGTTTTATTAATGTTAGGTGATATTTGGTAGATACAGCGAATTTATTAAATAAGCCATAATCCCTAGAATATTAGACATATCAAAATAAGACTTGGTATAGGTAAATAGTATGAGAAAAGGAATGTTTTGGCATATTTTTCACTGTTTCAAACTTTCGGTTTAACCGAAAATGGCTCCAATTTAAATTTTTAAATACCTTGTAATTTTTACAGGTTCGGATTCCTGAGATAATCCTTAATTAGAATGTAACAATTTAAAAAGTTGTCTAATACTCTAGTAGTTATGGCCTGTCGAGTAGATTCGTTAATTGAAGATATGTTCTATATTGGTAAGGCAGATTTATTTATTCAATGGTCTTTTTGTTGGGTACACGCCAAAAGTCAATTGAAATTAATGCTGTTGTGCCTCAGGGTTCAGTACTGGAACCAACTTTGTTTCTTCTTTACATCAATGACCTTCTTTCTTCCACAACCAATCCCATTCATGATTTGCTGACGATAGTAGCCTTCACGCCAGAGTTCAAGTTATCAAACCAATCTTTCAACCCGACTTGGAAAGCAAACGCAGAACGATGCAGATATCTCTTTCAGAGGACCTGAACTTAATATTGGATTGGGGCGCCAAAAATCTCGTTCAATTTAATGCATCCAAAACTCAATCATGTTCCTTGTCGTGGAAAAAATCATAAAACACTCACCCTTTGCTTATGAGTGGCCAGGTTTTGCAGAGCAAGGACACATTCAATCATCTCATTTGAAAACAACCTTAACTGGCATAAACCTGTATCTATAGCCACGGCGGCTTCCAGAAAGCTTGGGTTTCTTTTATACACTTTGTATGTGTCCCAAATTTGACCCTCTTTGGAATATTGTTCTCATGTCTGGGGAATGGCGTCCCCCACAACCCCTTAGCATTCTTGATACCATTCAAAGAAGAGCTGTTCCTTTACTTACTAAAAGACTTCATTCTCTTGCCCATCGTCAAGCTGTAGGGATCTATCGCCTTTTATAGATACTTTCACGGCTTGTGCTCCGACGAGTTATCCAGTATAGTCCCTCCATTTGCAGCTCCCAGTAGAGAGACTCGTGGTGCCGCGCGTATGCATCCCTATCCGACTGGACAGGCCCAGAACTTCCCACTTTGTTCGTTCTTTTATCCCTAGGATTTCTAGAATGTGGAAGCTGCTGCCAGCGATGGTCTTTTCTTTTCCCCAAAGTTTTCAAGTTTTTAAGTCCCGTGGTAACAAACTTCCTCTACCTTGCTTAAGACACCCACGGTATGTTAGTATTTGGGCCTTCGGCCTTTGTGGATTGTCCAAAAATTTAAAAAATTGAAAGAATAGGACCTTCGGTTCTGGTCCCAGGCTATAGCAAGCTGACCCTGTTCAGCCCCATTGACCCTATGAACTGGCCGGTCGCCTCAAACAAAATTAAGAAAAAAACAAAAATCCAAAACATTTTAATTAAAAATCGATGTTTTTAAGGCAAGTCTGACACCGTTGTTACGATAAAATAGGGTTAAAAATAAAAATGAAAAATTAACTATTATTTAAGTTAAAAGTGTTTAAAATTTTTAACTTTAAGTTAGAATATTTTGAAATATTAAAATATTTTAAGGACATTCCTACCTTAAGGCTAAAATTTTTTAACTTAAATACTAGTTAATTTTTTTTTAATTTTTAACTTCATTTTATCTTAAAACGTCTATTTTTAATGAGAAAATTTTGGGTTTTTAGGGGTTTTCTTATTTGTTTAAGGCAACCGACCAGTTCATAGGGGTCAATAGGGCTAAAAGGGCCAGCTTGCTATACCCCGGGACCAGGACCGAAGCGGTACCATTCTATCTAAATTAACTTTTGGCCATATACCCAACAAAAAAGACCATCGAATAATAGATTTGTTGACACCCGCTATTGCTGTTAACAAAAGTAGTGGTTATAAGCTATAGAGAACAAATATTTTAAAAAACTGACATGACATTATAAATATGACATCATTTTTTTTTAAATCTTAAAGGACATTATATAGGACTATTTTATATTATAGTATTGCATATTAAAACATTTTCTATAATTTATTATTTAACTTTTTTGATTTATAATTGCAGTTCATAATATAAATGGGTATTTTAATAACCACTTCCAGCAACTTTAAAATAAATATTTAATATATGTAATTAAATAGACCGTAATAGACATTAAAAACAATTTATTATAAGTTAGGTATTTCAGTTCATGTGTAGACATCCAAACATGCTAGAAGAATTATAATAATGGAACAAATATCGTTTTAGACCATACCAACAGGTTCACGCTACTAGAAACATATGCAGGAAACTAATGAATTTACTACTCTCCGCTTCGATTGATAAACATACGCCTGACTCGAGCAAGTTTCAACAAAACTGGCAAAAACAATACGGTAAAATTTTTAAATGTTTTAAATTACAAACCGATCTCGTTTGGTTAATCATGCGCATACGTTTATCAATGGAAGCGGACAGTAGTAAATATCATTAGTTCCCTGCATATATTTCTAGTAGTGTGGACCTGTCTGTATATCTAAAAAAATATATTTGGTATTTAACCTAAAATTGCAAATAAATGTTATTTTAAGCAATCCCAAAAGGACACTACAACTTTTCTCAGGGAAGAAATATTTAAATGTAAAAAATACTCAAAATACCTAAAGATGCGGTTTTGGAATGTAAATATTTTTATTAAAGATTTCATGTTTTAAAACTTATTATTGGGACCACTTGGTAAAGTTACAACAGTAATTTTAGAAAAATTGGTAATAGGAGCCTTATTTTTACGAAAATAAGATAAATGCCTAACCGCTTGTATTTTTTGCGCTAAATTTAAATAAATATTTGTTTTAGGTCATGACTACATTTAAGGGGCTATATACACTTGCAATTGAAACAAAAAAATAACGCTTATGTTTTTAAGTATTTTCTCTAAAAATTTGAAATTATTCCGTCAAATAATTTTGGAGTATTTGTAATTTTTTTAACTAAGTATATGGGCTTTTTAAAGCTTTAAATGCTTTTTTCTCAAAACAGTGTTTTCGAAGACAATGACCACCATTTCCCGAAAACTACTGAACCGATGGACCTCACATTTTGACTAAAGCCTTTTAGATACATTGGATATATTTTTTAGTAATGAATCGGGGGTTTTTCTTGTGCAATAAATATTTGTTTTTTTATAAATAATATGATATATAGGCCTAACTTTGTGGCTCGAAATTGTGTTTGAGGAACCACCATTTTGTCGTTTTTGTTTTCCTTATTCCTTTGATAAATTATTAATAGATCATACATATCTGAAACTAGATAGATTTTGTTTTTTCATTTTAGATTATCCAGTCCAGAGATAAGTGGTCACCGCTAAACGTCTTTGTTTAGAGGAGTACCTAGACAATGGCTACAGTAGCTTTTAAAATATTTTTTTACAAATTTAATGTCAGAATATTTTTAAAATTATACAAAATATATGTAAAAAATTTTAAATTATTGAAATAAAAGGGTATTTTAGAAAAATATCCTAAAAATAGGATTTTTCGGTCTTTTAACTGGATATAACGCCTTAAAACAGAATATTTAAATTTAAAAAGAATGCATTACATTTAATTTTTATACGTCTTTTTTTATTAAATGTGGTTATACTAGAGATTATACAATTTAGAACTAACCACCTTAATTGTACTTATATCTATACTATTTTTAATTTAACTTAGGAATCCCATATTTATTTGTGTTATTAAGCGTCAAAGTTTTGAAAAACAAATTACAAACAATACATGTACATATCTTACTAAAAAAACATTGTAAAACTGTTATGGTTAAGTTAAAGTATCTAGTATCTTTGTGTAAAATATAAATAATTTATTATTATACCTCGCGTCGTGTAGGCTATAAAAGAAAAATCGTAAATCTGTTAAGTTCCTGCGTAATAGCAGTCACGATTAAAATGTAAAAATCTCTACCAACTGCTGAAATAATGTAGAATAAAAAATAAAATATTTTATCAAAAAGATCATTATTACCTGTCATACAGGGTTATTTTTAGGTTGGTACTTTTCTTTTAACACTGTATAAAATGTAAAAAAATAAGAAAATTTTGAAATAAAATTATGTCCGAAAATGCTTTCTTTCCGAGATACAGGCTGTTAAAGTTAATAAAAACGCATTTTTATCATAACTTTCCTACCACCCCAGATATTTTCACAAAATTTGGTACACTTTTGTTGATCATTACATTACGTTTTTTGCTGAAATTATTTAAAAAGAATTTACCAGTGGTGTTCGGACAGGATTTATATTAAATTTTTTAAAAGTAAAAAATAGTACGCCACTGCTTTTCTTTGAATTAATATTAAAGAAAAGTGACCAAATATGGAATACCATTTTGTTTTTTACACATGATTTGCAAAAAATTATAAATAAAAAAACTTTTTGTAGTAATTATTAAGAATTATATATTTGTCCTTTATTTTGTAAAAATTTTTACTTACATTAGCCTAGTTTACACCGGGAGGACCAAATTTTTAGTTCGAGGTCTAAATGACGTCACGCGTACTTTATTCACGGTGTTAACACTTGAGTATTAAAATTTGCTACTCCAATTCAGTCCGTCTCAAATGGGGGGACCAAATATGATTTTCTTTGGTGTAAACACGTCGGACTTTTTTAGTGGACCAAAATGACAGCCTTGATCTTTGACAGTGCGCATTTCGACGAAAAAGACGTTGAATTTCGGTATTCTCCTAATAATTTTGTTGTTTGTTTATATTTTTTAAAATTTTGTTGATATTTAACCAAAACTGTTTTTTAAATTTTTTTCAAATGGAATTTAAAAGCGATACAGTTTTAAAAGATAAAAAGCGAGGTTAGGTTCTGGTCATATGCTCAGCTGTCATTTTGGTACTAGGATTAAACGTGAATTATATTGATCCATAAACTAAGTAGGTATAAACACTAGTGAACTAACAAAAATAAGTCCTGGGTTTAGTCCACGGATCTAATTGGTCCTCGCGGTGTAAACTAGGCTATTGATTCATTTTAATTAATTTAAAAAATAAAAAAGAAAACTATAAAATGATGAAAGTAGCTAAATATGGAATACTATAAACTCTAGGTCAAAAAATGAACTTTTATTTATTTATTATTATTATTATTTTTTTTTTTTTTGAAAAAATATTTAAAATATTGTTTAGGGCGACAAAAAGAAAATATCGTAAATATTTAAGAGTAGTTCAGTATAGTAGTATTTTTAAAAACCTTAAAAACTTATGACAAAGCTATACAACAAAACGTTGCTACAGCGACGAAAGGACTTGCTCTACTGGCATGTTACCACTTATACTCGCGAATGGGCATTACAAAAAAAAGAAAAACCCCTCTAATTGCATGTGTGAGTTTCCGTTTAAGAGAAATTCGGGTATTTCATATAAAAATACTATTTCATATTTGGTCACTTTCCTCTATTTTTAAAATACTTATTGACTTTGCAGACTAGCTGTACAGCAGCCCGCAGACCCACACTATTTTCTCGTAAGGCGCGAAGTCGTCCTACCAGAGAACTGTTGGCCTAGGAAACGTATTACCGATTTACGACTAGACCTTCTGGCTTCTGACTTCACGCGATTTAGAGGATATTATAGGGTGGTTTCCCTTAGCTTATGCCAATGCGGGCGAATCACCGGAAAACCAAGACCCAATCTTGGAATCTACACCACCGCCGGGGTGCCACATGGTCCTATGGATCAAGTCCATAGGTGTTCTCCATCGAGGGAAAGTCCGACGGTTGTATAAGGTGCCCATGGTCGCTCTTGGCTATGAAACCAAATAATACCCCCTTGGCAATAACCTACCTGACTTGTGTTGTACTACACTCCTTAGATAGGCTAATCGTGATTTCGCGACTATACGGTGTGGTTACGTCCCTCTGCCATGGACCGTGTTTCGCCTTCTCGGAAAGAAAGCATTTTTGGGTATAATTTTATTTTAAAAGGTTTATTATTTTCTTTTATTTTATCCAGTAATAAATAAAAGAAACTTAAAAATAACCCTGTATAATATGTAATAGTGCAGGGGTAACCAACTGACGGACCGCGGTTCGGTTCCGGACAGCGAACATAGCTTGTGCGCACCTGGCTGAATACACAAGTTTATTTTTTCTGCGCTGTTTTTCCTATAGTCGACTTGCCAACGAACTGGCGCGTCATCGTGGTGAGAGGCGAGTGAGGCGAGTGAAGGCGAGTGCAAGGAGTGGGGGAGAATACGCGTCATCACCGACCGCTTTCGGACCTGTGGTCCGTTTCCTTTCCGGACCGAGACGGTCATGTTATTTTAGAAAAAGGACCCCAAATGAAAGAAGTTGGTAATCCCTATTATAGTGTATTTATTATACAGTGATATTTTGTAAAGTATTAGCATCTTGGTCACGGGGAATAGCGATCTTGTTCAGCCCAAAAATTCTAAGCAAAAGTTAAAGTTTCGGTAGCAAGTCTGTCTTTTTACTTCAATTTTAATTTAAGGAGATTCCAAAAATCTTTTTTATATTTTTAACTGAAATGTTAGTTAATGAATGATTTTAATTTTGATTTATTTAACAACACATTTGTCACCAAAACGTCGAATTTCAATTGGAGTTATTTCGATGTTTTTGAAGGCTTTTTCACAGCTTCGGGCCAATTTATAGTGGTCAATAGGGCTAAACAGGGTTAGCTCGCTATACCCCGAGACCAAAACCGAAACGGTCCCATTTTTTGTAGATTGGCGATGTGCGTTTACCCAACCAAATAGCATTAAATACATAAATCCCCTGATTAATATAACATATCTTCAGTATTTTTATATTATAAAGAGGAAAGGTAATTTTACAAAAATCACCGTCAAAGACAAAATTTTTGTGATCATACGACTAATGTATGAATAAAGTGTAGCAAATGGTTTAACTTAAACTCCGTCTCTTTTAGCTGTATATAATGTGTATATATCTTAAAAAAACTACGTAAACAATTTTGCTATAAAGCAAAAGGTGCAAAGTCGGATTTGTTATGCCTGCAGTTTAAGTGTAAATATTGAGAACTTACGTTTTGTCACTTTATATAAAATGATGCGGAACGTTAGCTGGTAACTACTCTTTGTATTATTTAGATTTTTAGAACTAACTTTTTGTATCTTGTGGTTTTTAGACTATGCTGCCTTATATTTTGTCTGAAATTTAATGCCTTTTTTGAAAAGTGCTTCTGCTTCTAGCAAAGACACAAACCCAAAATCGTATATTTCTATAAATACGGTAAAAAGTTTCGACACTTTTGATCTAGATACCCATTTTTATCAGCTGATTGACCGAATTTCAACACTACTGCTTCCTAATTTAAATTGCCAATAATGGTACATTGCATGCATTCCTATTAAAATAAATTTTAGTAAGCACTAAAACAATAAATCAATAAGTAAAAAAAAACGTCAAATTTTTAAAAAGTTAATTTTTGTAATGCTTTATATAGTGTACTAAAAATAAAATACTTTATCTTAATGGTAAAAACTGTTTAACAGTCGTTGAAAAAAGTTATTTTAAGAACACTTATGACTTTATTTACAAATAAATATTCATTATACACACTTAATTATTTCACTTGCAGATATAGGTACACAAATAATGCTTATATCAAAGTTAAATAAAAAATAAAACATCAAAAACAAAAAGTCATGAATAAGTATCTTTTCCCAGAGAGAAAGGAGAAAACATGCACTCTTCGTTAACATAAATTTTACTAATGCAATAATTTGATCTATGATTTTCTATAATTTGAACACAGTTTAAAAAAAAAGAATTAATTAAAATATACGCAAAGATAACCTGCAAGATCATTCATCAATACCAAGTTATTTATCAAATTATATTTACTACAAGTAGTAAGTGAAACTCATTATAAAAACCAAATTTTTATATATTATGTATTTATTTTAAAAGAGAAATTACATCCTTTGAAGTATCAAGAATATTGTGAGTCATCTAACACACCGATTAAAGAAGTTTGATGTCTATAAATTACAAGTGGTGACACCAATCCGCCAGCAACATTTTCTGTCTTATTACTATTAGATTTATATTGAAAATTATTGATAATAAAATATCTTAAATAAGCATAACGGCAAAATCAAAAGGATATACTGGTTAAGCAAGTAGGTATTGGAATATCGACCAGTAAAGCAATAAAAAAGGATGACTAATCGGCAATCAATGTGAAATGTTTACATGCGGGTATTCACGTTAGACTGTTTCTTTTGCTCACATTGCCTATGTGTTATTTTATTTAGCTAATTCTGTATGTACATTAGACTGAGCCAAAAAAACGTTTTATTTTTTAACGGTAGTGTAAAAATATTATTTATAATAGTAAAAAAACTGTTATGAAAGTTAGATCCCTTAATATAAATATTAAGAGGTCAATCAGCTCGACTAACAGTTTTTTGACAAAAATATTTTTATGCATAACTCGCAAATCGTGAATTTAAAAAAACACCCACATTGACAGTAAATTAAATTTCCCATAAAAAGCTATCTTTGTAAATTGTCGTCAAATAAGCCGAACGCCGAACTATTTTTTTAATTTTGTTTTTGAGTTTGAAGTATTAATACTACTACAAATATCAATATGTAAAAAAATCCAATAGATATGTATTTTTAAAGAAAATTTAATGCGCTACAAAAAGATTTTTTATTACAACATTTTTCAATAAATTTACTTTTTCAAAAGTTATTCGACGTTGAAGATAAATCCAGAAGTAACTCTAAAAAGGTCTTTTAAAATATAATACATTTGATGTATCTATCTTTAATAGTTTTCGATATAATATGACAACTTAAATCTGAAAAACTTGTAGATATAATTTCTATTAAGGTATGACTCTAGATGTAATGAAAATTATACCCAGATTTAAATGGTCATATTTCCGAAACTATTAAACCTAGATATCTTAAATGTGATATACGAGTATTTGTAAGGCTTTTAAAACATTTATTTATAATGCGATTTATTATAACAAATTGTAAAGTGCCTTTATAACCTATTCTTAGT